>JANHZU010005944.1:0-21183 GCA_032468055.1 Acrochordus granulatus | reverse complement strand
GCGCTCATTTCACATGCTAGCAAGGTTATGCTCAAGATATTACAAGCTAGGCTTCAGCAGTATGTGAACCGAGAACTCTCAGATGTTCAAGCCGGTTTTCAAAGAGGCAGAGGAACGAGAGATTAAATTGCCAACATTCGCTGGATCATGGAAAAAGCGAGGGAATTCCAGAAAAACATCTACTTTAAAATTAAAGTAGATGTTTAAATTAATTAATTAAATTTAATTTTTTAAATTAAATAATTTAAAAATTATTTGATGCATGAAAACTCAGTAATATTAGAAAATAGATACAATCTTTCTTTCTTTCTTTCTTTCTCTCTCTCTCTCCAGAAAAAAATACTAAAATATATATAAGAAAATAATGGAAACAAAGAAAAAATAACTCTTCCTTTCTTAAAGCCAAACATTCTTTAAAGAAAGTTATTTTCCCATGAACAAGTATTGGTTCTTTTTTGTAGACTATAACAAACACTTTTGTTTCATGAAAAAAAAAACTATAAGAAGCTTCCAATCAGCAGTAAAGGTAGATGTTGTCTTTTCTCTAATCACCAGCCATTCTTTCATTGTGTTTAGTGCTGAATTTCCATTTTCACGCATATAATAATCTCACAGCAGTTGTCATATACTGTTTAGAAATAAAGTTCAGTGATTTTTTTCAAATTGTTTGTCTATCAGTCCCAAAAGAAAGGCCTCCAGTTTCAATTGTATATTAATCTTTAAAATCCTCTGTATTACTGTATGTATTTGAATCCAAAGCTTTCTGGATTTTTTACAAATCCACTATTTTACAAGTTAAATCTTTAAGGAGGATCAAGGGATTTGATGGGTATGGTGCTGGTTTAGGAATAGAGATACTCAGGATCATGCCCATCTTTAGTCGTGGGAGCTCCTGGGGTGACTTAGGCCAATCTTGCTCTCCCTCAGCCAACCTACCTCACGGGGTTGTACTCATGGGAAAAATAGGAGCAGCTTTCTGAACTTGAATAATCTCAACCAAAACAAAGGAAAAGTCCATCAAGAATTTTAAATAGTTTCAGAAGGAGGCAAAAAATGCCATCAAAGCTACATGTGTGTCCATGCCAATACCAAGAGGCGAGATTGATTTGAGGAAGATTTTATTTAATAATCCAAATATTTACAAAAATGGTTCCATTTGGAAAACGAGCAAGACAGCTGATTTCTCTCTCTTGTCTTTCTACAGGTTGCCTGTGCATTTATATAGATGAAACAAGGCATTTGCTGCAAAAAATTTTTTTACAGATTGTATTGTTGCTTTTGACAATTGTGTTTCATAAAACTTTGTGTCCATTTTAACTGGCTCACATATTTTGTGACTCTACTAGCTCCTTCTCATTTTCATTAAACTGTACCATCTATTTTCTCAAATTAAATTTCACTGAAAGCTTAAACTGGTTCCTTGACTTAAAGAAAAACTATACATTGCAGCCTGATGCTGTGGATGTGTTTTGGATTTTACACACAGTGTAAGACTTCAGCAAGGGTTCTGTGGGGCCTTTCGCGATCCTTTGATTCATTAATTTTCTGCACTGCATTCTCTTCATATCTGCAATTTAATTATCCTTGAGGCATCCCTATTAAAGGAAATGTGACTTAAATGTTCACATTTAAGGCACATCAACGTTCTCTTCCCTACCCTCACCCTCAGTCATTAAACAGACATTGGCAGGAAGGAGAGTACTGTATTTGTCTGACTTTGAGACTTCTGGAAGGGGAAGTTAATTTATCAGCTCAGTCGAAATGGCTGCTAATTTTAAACAGCCAACTACATCTTTCTTCAGCAAAAAGGCCTATTTTCCTCCTCCCCATAAAACTGTCTCATAATGAGAATAAAGCAGTTCCCATGCGGGCTGTTATCCAAAGGTAATCACAATTCTCAGGGGTGCAATTATGTTGATAACCATATTCTGTATTACGTCTTATCGATTAACGAATAAAACTCTAGCTGTGTTATTTCAAGAAGACAAGAAGGTAGTTCAGTGGTTAATATACACATGATAAAACTTCTTTTGTTCATACCAAGTCATGATATCTCTTGCCATGTTTACAACCTTTGTATAAAGTTGCAAGTGGCATCCAGTGCAATGTTCTATTAGTGTTTACCAAGGGAATATATTGGCCATTAATGGGTGCACAGTAGTAGTGCAGCACATATACTTTGTCTACACACATTCACTAGTGTCTGGTCATAGAGTTCATAACAATTTAGTGCCAAGGTAGACAGTAACAGCATTCTGAACACATTTCTAAATTAAAAAACAGATGAGAATGTAAAGCAGCTCTCCTTTAATCATGGGGATAAAGTAACGCACTTCTAAAATTAGCAGGAGAGTTTGAGAGCATTCGAGAAACCAGTTTTCCAGATGTTGTTTCTCATTATTTGAGTAAAGTATTTCAGTATCTCTCTTATAGAAAGATGAACTTGTTGGAATGTGGCTAGTTTGGGACAGTGGATATTGTCCCAATTTCATTGATCATGACAAGCTCCTACTGTTCTTAATCTCTTATTATTTCATTGGATTTGGAAGCCTTAGTATCTTGAAATCAGTTCTAATGGAACACTAAACTATAAAGCAATAAATACCATTATTCATTTTTGTGCATTTCTTGGTTTAAAAGAATGAGAAACTTGTGGCTTGTGAACTGGAGGTTCTTTAACCATAGGCTGAATGTGGATCCCATGGCTTCATGGCCCACTATTTCTTTTCTTTTTTATTTTGTGGGCAGACTCACTTGATCAAAAGAAGTGGCAAATTTGGAACTTGCCTCATATTTGGCTACTTTGAGGACAGCCTAATATGAATGGTACAAAAGTGAATTTTAAAAAGATGTATTAATACTTGGACATCAAAACAGAAGGCCTTTGTATTTTTCCTAAAATTTAGCCAGCTTTCATTTTATTGAAAAGAATGAGTTCCAAAAGCTGGATGGTAGCATGAAAAAACGCCTCTATCTCCCCATCCCAGCCTCCCAATTTCCCATTTGTCTTACAGAATGAAAGCTTTATTTGATTCCCCTTAGCTGTTGCTTTGGGATAAAATCAGTTAGGATTCTTTGTTGATGAGCTGAGCTGAACTGAGCAGGGAAGTATATGAGAGGCCTGCAATCACCAGGGCTTTTTGCCAGCTCATTGTGCAGACTGGCAAAAACATGTATTATACTAATTTAGGCTATTTTCACTTTTAAAAGATAGTAGAGATGGTTTAGATTTTAGAGGAAAAGTTCTCTAGGAGAGAAAGAAAAGTTTGTGGAAGAGCTGGCTTTCAAGGTGTCTTAAGAAGTCATCAGGGAAGACTTTGGGAAGAAGGAGGAGTACTAGAACTGGAATTAAGGTAATAGCTGGCAATTCAGATGGACTTGGGTCTGGCTGTGGAAAATGTATGATTTTAGGAAAAACTTGTGTGGCTGGTAAACCTGTTTTGTCTGGGGCAGTGTATGCACAGCTGAGCTGTTAGTTCAAGGGCAGTTCTGGAGAAATTTGCAGAAGAAAGTTGTTGGTGATGATCTGAAGAAATGTGCTGAAGACTAGAAAGGAAGGAGGCATTGTAGGGATGTGTTTATCTCAGCTAAAGGCTCTAACTGGAGCAGAAAGGAATGGAAGAAAAGATCAAAGGTTTTAGAAAAGAGCCAGCTGCCAACCTGACTGACAGGAAATTTCAATCAATCTTAAATTAGGCAAGGTTAGGTAATGTTAGGAATAGAGTAGTGCATGCATGATTATTATGACATCATAATCTGGACATATATGTATAGAATTTGCAATGAGATGCAAAGCAATTAGTTACACATGACAAGTCAAACTATACGAATGAAATTGTTCTTTGTTTCTTAATAAAAGGTATTTAAAAACCCCCAAGTCTTGCACTGAGTTTCTATCTAATCTTAAACATTTAGAGGATGCAAGGGAGGAGAGGAAGAAAAAATAACAAGGATAAATTTGTTATTTATATCAGCTGACAAATTAAACTCAGATTACTGTAAGCAATATGAAAAGGATGACCTTTCTCTGCAGTCTTATTTCTTGTAAGAGGAGAAGGCTGTTATCTGCCCTTATTCTGTAAATGATTGCACAATAACACAACCTTCTCACTGTCTGGGACTTTATAATTAAGGCTGTTTTGCCCTAAACCTGAAAGTGACTGAGGTGGTGGATGAAGAGTCACTGCTAGTAGAAGCATTCTTTTACTGTGCTCTTTACTATCTTAATAGCAGTTAACGAGGAGCAACAGACTAGAATAATTTGCAGTCAGAAGTAGCGTAGGGTCTTTCCTTGGGTTCCTTGTGGCATTAAGAGAGTGAGTTTATTCTCTGATGACCATTTCCTAAATGACAAACATAATGAGTCTCTTTCCTTTTTAAAACCTGCAAAACCTCCCTCTGATTTACTTTCTGGGTTCAATGGAAAAGAATCGTCTTTCATCAAAGAAGGAAACCTAATTCATGTATCATGGGGAAAAAAATACACCGCTGATTTTGGCATTCAAGGTGTCTCAAAAGTGTCACTGGGGGAAAAATGACAAATATTAAAAGCATGATAAAATGATAATTTATGCATCTGTTCAGGGAGAGGCCCATTCTAAACTCCTATGGGAGGAGGCTCACAATTAGGGTGCTGCGACTGAGACTGCATCTGCCTCGGTGAAATGCGAGAGGATTTTGACAGGCAGATTTATGTCAACAGAAGGAGATTCTGTTCAAATATCCTGGCTGTGTTTGTAATTGCTAAAAAGGAATTAAGTGGGCTTGAGACCATCAAAAATACCCGCAAGCCCTCCTTCCCTCCAATTTTGGATGCCATGACTCCTTACAGAAATAAATGCTCTTCACATACAGTACATTGAGCAGTCTTTATTACAGCACTTTGTCTGCTTTATTTCAGATCTTCTTGTTTCAGTTCAGTTGAGATATACTGTCAGGTTCGTTTGATAACGGGATACAGAATGTTTGCAAGATCCTGACTGCTGCTCCGTCCTGAGAAATACATGACATACATAATACTAGTGACTTTGGCAGCCGTTATTAATAAGCGCTCCATATTTAAGAACAAATATGACTAGGATTACATTTATACTTGACAGAATGGGGGCTAAATGAAACATTGATAGTAGGAAAGATAGGCTCAGTAGATTGTCACAGGAATAAAACTTTACTTAGATGAATAAGGTCAGTTAAGAGATATAATCAGAATAGGTTTGTGTCTCTTGAGATTTTTTTTCCAATGATACAGATTGCTAATGTGTTGAATGAGTTAATTAAGAAAACAAACTGCACGTTTGATCTTTTGGTTACCATAAAAATAGCCTAGAGTTTTTGAAAAAAAAATCATGAATGATATATTTTCAGTTATATATTTAATTAGATCAGATTTATATTTTGAAGGCAATGGAGTCCTGTTTCTGCAAATAAAATTTAATGCAAAGTTGTCTTCAATTTAAATAGACATTCAAATCCTGTTTAGCATACACCACACTATTTTCATAATCTACTTTAATAAAGAGTTGATGTAGAAATGGATATATATGGGAGGGAATTCTGATATCAGTGCCAGAGCAATTGGTAATGCAATAAGAGGATGAGAACATCTGGACTTTATGTTTTCCTAGAGAAGTTGGAGTTCAAGTCTGTGTAGTCCTTCATGCCTATGATCAGACCTGACTTCAGGCTAAGGCCAAGTAGGCACTGCCCCCGAATAATGAAATACATGGATGATCTGGGGAAAAAGGTACAAATATACTGCCTAGGAAACAATCAAACAAGAGATGGAGGAACTTCCAATGGATTCATGGTCAGATGAAGCAACTGAGGAAGCACTTGTCCTCAGCATTTAGCAATCCAGTAGTTAAAAGTGGCAGTGGAACGTTTGTACCTTCAGACTTACAAGATTCTGTTAATGTAGCTTCATAATAAAGTAGAATTTGGCCACTAGCCTTGTTTCCTATCGGATTGATCCAGGAAGGCTGTCATCAGTCTTTCAAGTCTGAAGGTACAAAGTTTCTTTCACCAGTTTTAACTGCCTCTCAGTTAGGATGGGTCCTTCCTAAGTTACTTCCTCTGATTGTTACTACATTCAAGGCTTGATGTTATACTCTAAAAACCAAGAGATATGTTGTGATTCTTCCAAGCAGATGACTTTATTGGTCCTCATCAGAATCTTGTCAGACTAAAGCAAACTATCACCCATAAAACATATACTCTGGGAACTATTAGGGAGGAACCATCTTCACCTTCTTTCTCACACACAAATTATCTAAACTGAATTTTTCTGCATTACCTCCCTCTTGGGAATTTGTCCTAAATTCCCCTCTCATGCCAATCGTGAGAGGGTTACCAATGCTACTCTTCTTTCTAAATTATTGTAAAAATGCAGCTCTTTGCATTGGCAGAAAGTATGTGTGGTTTTGGGGGCCCATTTAACCTTGAGATTCTACTGCCCTTGATTTATCCATAATAAAGTTAACTTTGAACAAAATTGGGGTGTTGCTTTTTTAATGTTACATGCTTTGAAAATGATCTTTAGGACTGAAAATATCGATCAATTTAAGCCATGGGCCTGTTTTGCAAAAGTGACACATCATACCAATGTGCCACCCTTAATAACACTAGGAAAAAATGAAAGTTATTTTTAATAATAATATATATCAATTTTTAGAAAGAGATATAACATTATAAATCAGAACTATAAATGTTTTAAAGATAATGTTTTACTTTATTTTCAGTACATTTTGATTACGTCCATTTCTCTTGAAAATTTAGCTATACTACCTGGTCTTATTTTAAATATCCTTCTTTTGAATGTTTTACCTACTGCTTTTTATGAAAGAAACTATTTGTCAATCAGGAAAAAGAATAATAGTTCATGAATTTATATTCTTGCTTAATATTGGGGCCAGCGATTGATCAGTTATTTCTGTTTTAAGTTTTGTAATTTCCTATGCTTTGCAACTGCCTCACAGTCAGCATCTTAATTATTATTCAATATGTTTTTATGGTTATAGCAGCCATTAGTAGGTATTTTATTTACTATGTACCTAAGTGAAAAATGCAAATTTTCAATATAAATCAATGATTTAAATTGGCTTCTTTCCCTGCTTCCTACACTTTTTTTTCTCTTGCCAATATGAATTGCTGTGATTTAAATAAACTTATCTGGAATGCTGGCTTTGCTTCTTGAGGTCTCTTCCAAAAGCAGGAATTTAGGACTGGTAACCTTTTGCTTAAGAGTAATCTCCTGTGTTGCTACCAGTTGTGTAATGGGGATCAATTTAGCAGTTGCATCTTCCGTTGTCTTCGTAAGAGGTCAAACAACATGCTAAATGTCTCCCTTCTGAATGTGTGGGGTGGAGAGAAGCATCTTTTGAATCAGGCATCAGTCACCATGGGACATGGTGTCAGAAGTTTTTTTGTTTATTAGACAAATTTATATAGCTACCCAACTCACACATTGGTGACTCCTGGTAGCTGCTTAGAAGTTTTATAATGTCAGGGACTGCTCCTATAATCCTCAAAATTTTTTGAGAGTTAGAAATTATGCTTGCTTTCTCTTTAGGCATGGGACAACAGAATCCTCCCCCATACTGACTTGGCTAATCCAATGTAATTGTCCTTTGGTCTTCACTGCAAGTTATGCTTCATTGTTCCTGCCTCTCCATTTGCAATGAAATGAAGAGGTACGTGGCTTCAACTGATAGCAACATGCCTTGTTATTATCTTATTGACCTTAATTGGAAGTTGATTCTATTGAAGCAAAGATCGAAATAAATATAATGCATATTTTAAGATTCTCTAATATAATTTCACATGAAAAACCTAGGAATAGAATAAACTTGTAGAACTCTGTTCAGAATAAGGCAGAGATATCAATGTGTGATTTCACTTTTAAAAGGAAAAAGGGAAAAAATCCCACTAGCTTGGCCTAAAGTATAGATGAGGCAACTCCTGCTATAATGGGTTGAAGAACTAGACAAGTTTTTGGAAATGGTAAATCAGTTCTGATCTTTTTTCACTGTATTTTTGTACAGTTCTAGGAAGAGCATCTTTTCAGACAACAAAGACACTATTTTTTTCAGAAAAACCCATAATGTCATTTTCTGACAAAATATGGAAATAGGAAGACCTAGCTCACTGCATCTCATGTTTAGAATAGTGTAATGCTTAGAAGATCCCAAAGTTTACCAGATTCTAATGATGGGAAATGTGGAAGGAAAGAAAAGGACAACTAGTACAAGATGGATGGACTCAGTTAACAGTGGCAATGAGTGCACTTTGGAAGACCTAAAGGACCAGCTTTGGGGCAGATTGTCATAGACACTGTCCATCTATGTGGCTGTTAAAAATCAACAGTTATTTGATTGGCTCATCATCATAATCTTTTGGGATTTTTGCAGCTTCCCACTTTTGCTTACAACCCAAAAATTATGGATAGTTTCCTGTCCAAGTATTAACTAATTCTGATCCAGTTTAGAATGATCAAGATCAGCCAAGATTGGCTAAGTGCTACTGCCTGCTAGGGCAATGAATGATAGAATTAGATATTAAAATTCATTTTTTCAATTTAAAAGGTTTAAAAAGCTGATATGTCTACTTAATTGTTCAAAATATATCCAAGAACACATGGTATTGGTAATATCTGGTATCGAGGTTTTATTATTTCCATCTGAGATGTATGCAAAGTGTCACCGCTGCAGCCTAGTAACATTGCTCTGTCATCAGCTAAAGGGTTAATTTTGGTGCTGGAAATCCCCATTCCAAGTTCAGTAGATTTCTATGAACAACTTATCTGGAGAGGTTTAAAATAACATCGAAGCACCATATTGTTTTACTTCTTTTGTTATTTTATTCTATAGGCAGATAAAAAAATGCCTGCCCCTTATTTTCATGGGATTATTTTAAGTGTTTGTTTTTAGTTCCATGCCAGATCAACTAATTTAAATCCACATAATTTAAAGACTCTGATTTAATCACCAAGACTATTTGTTTGAATAACTGGTTTACAATATTTCTCATTTGACATTCTTAAACTAGCTTTATTAAACAAACATAGGTACCCAGAAACTATTTAGAAATGCAGTATCTTCCTTGCACCCAGGAAAAGTTTTCAGTCACTGGCCCTGAAAAGAGCATGTCCTGTTGCTTAGAACAGCTGTCTCTGTTCCCATTGTCCTGAAGCTCTCCAGATTTATTGGGACTACATTTTCCAGAATTCCCAATTAGCAATGATTATAATGATTGTGAATTTGGAAACAATAGTCCCAACATATTGAGAGGGTGCCAGACATGTCCACAGACTATGGGGAAAAAGTCAAGATGCAACAATATAATCAAAAGTTTGGGTGTTGCCACCATCTTGATTCTTTTTACCGTATCTTGAGAACATCGCTGGAGGATGTCATACTGGGAGAACTGGCCAGACCACCAATTATTATCAGGGAGCAAATTGATTTTTCTCAACTTTAGAAATCTTTGAGTCTATGAAATTCTTCTTGGTCTTGCTAAATGCTCAGTGGCAATTTCAAACTTTTATTTTATTTTATTTTGCTTACAGAGCAAGCAAGAATCCAAAAATAAAAGGCCACAGGGAACTTTTCTCCAGTAGCCATACAGCAAAGTTGTTTGCCTGCAGTTGCCTGCCACTCAGGTATGGACAGGCTGTCATTTCCTTCATCCACTGCCCCTCGCTGCCTTGCTCCAATTTTTTCAAGCCCTACAGCATTATTGTTTGATGTGTCTGGTGGAGGAATTAAAGTAGATGAAGACTGAGGATACCACTCCCTTAGGTAATATGGATTCTGATTCCCTCCAGCTATCTGGCTAACAATGCTTCTCTCCTCTTCCCGGCTCCATCCCCTGCCTTTAAGATGGGGGAATAATTAAAACTCCCCTAAATTAGGTGTGGCAGAGTTGGTTATGCAGTTGAGATCCAGAAAGGTGCACCAACTAGTCAAGATGGGGGCTTTTACGTGTAGCAGAGCTGCAAGTTAACTGCATGCACAATTCAGCACAAAAACAAAGGAAGATAACTCCTGATTCTGGTAATTATGTCAAACACACTGAAATGGTCTTAAACACATTTTTACATTTCTTCAAATGCAACTCAAAGCACAAGTGACTGAAAGGCAAAATGTCGCATTAGGCACTCTGGTTGTCCAAAACATGTTTTCCAGTGATTAAAAGGTGCTTGTCAGGTTTTCAAGAGGATAAAATAATGAGGCATTGCAGTTCTGTTTCTCTAACAAGTACGCTGCAGAAGCTGCTGTATGAGATGGTAATTTTGGAACACTTTTTAAAAATAACATTATCCATAATTTAGGATTTTATGACCTCCAGATGCTTTTTTTCTGAGATATTTGGATATATATATTAACAGATATACATTTATCTAACAGTAGGCTGGATATATATTCAGATATGGATTATCTGAAGATAATCTATGTTATCATGGACAGGTGATAATTATTTGGGACTTCCAGTGTCACCCAGGGTCTGGTAGCACAGAGATGTTCCTTGGACACAAAGGGAGGAGCAAATAGTCCAAATGGTTTCAGATTTTCATAGTGACATATTTAGTACTTTCCTGATGCTCTCGGTGATCTCTGGATTAAAGCCAATCCAGATGTTGCTTAATTCCGGTCACTTTCCCGGTTCTTGGGAGAGTTTGTTTGGTTTGTTCATTTTCTGAGGACATTGGGAAGGAAATTAACCCACTCAAGCAAAAGTAGCAAAATACTCTTTGTGAAATCAAACATAGTCTACAGCCTATTTCAGAGTCTAACAGCATAGAATTTCCTAACAACATCGCATCTACTCAAAATATATCCACAGGAGTTACAAATTGTCTTTGGGAGTTCGATCTTGTGCAAAAGGACGCTGAAGTCCAAAATGACTGCCTAATCTGAAAGTGGAGCTGAGAAAATCTTTTCTCATCCTGCTATCAGTTAGCAAAAGCTCTGTTCCTGGCCCAACTTCGTAGCAGAATCGTTGTCTCTCCGTTTCAGAGCATGGCCAGTTTGTTATGGCTGCTTAATTGTCAGCCGCGCTGGCTCCCGGCTCCCGGCGCAACGGCACCGTGCTTGTTCTCTGGAATCCTGAAAGCAGCCCCGATGGATCCCTTTCGAAGCCACAAGCACACTCTTGGCCGGCCTCACATCCTACATTTAAATGATTTTTTCTTGGACAAGGATTCTTGGCAGTTTGGATGGTCTCCGTTAATTTTTTTGTTTGTTTGTCTGATCTCTTCTGAATACTTCAGGGAAAAGTCCACAGTTTAAACATTTTTCAACAGCAAAGACACACATAGGAAAAAATCAGTTTATGCTGTGCAAGCAATTCTTATCCTAAGCAAGATGAGGACTCATCAGCTTCAGTCTGAAGAACTCACCTATAATATTGTTCTAGAACTTTTTTCATTTGAATATTTTTTTGCAGTTTGTTGTTCACACTAAGATTTGACTATATTATACACAAACTTATCATGCAGAGTAAACATTATTAATGACAATGTTAATTTAAATATAGACTGCAGACTAACAATCAGATAATTAGTACTCATTAGAAAGTTCTGACAGGGCTTGCACACTCATTCATAGATCAGAAGTCATCATAAACAAAGCTAGACAAAAACCTACTGTAGGAATGTCGAATCATATTTTATCTTTTATATATTATTTTAAATATTGGCATCTGAATTAGTGAAAGAAACTGAAATAATTGCTAATGCACAAGCAATCTATTTTCATATGTGTACTATTGAAGCTGGATATAAGCAGCACAGATGTTTTAATTTAATCATATTCTGAGTTTTATAACTCGGAAAATTATAAATAAATAAGTTTATAATCCAAGTCTCAGATATCTGCAGAAGTAACCTGGACACATGGACTAACATAAAATGCATATCACACTTGAATAGGATATTTTTGTTTTTAATTGGTTAATTATTTTGATAGACATCTGTAGTTGCAACCTCACTCCATTGCACTTTTAGGTTATATACAACGTTTGTGCACATCCAAATCTTGATAGTTTTTCTTTTTCAACCCATAAATACTAAATATGCGTATTGGCTAATAGATCAATATGGGTTAACATTCACATTAGCAGAAAGACAACACCATTTAAAAAAACTGATTCTGCTTGAATATAATAACATTCTTGCTTTGATTCAAGGTCCAAGTTTTTATTTTGCTCTGTCTTTCAAAGATATTACATCTCCGAGAGCCTATACTGACAAATGCACAGGTTCTTCCTGAATAACAACGGAATTTAACTTCATCTTCACCATAATTCTGGGGAAAGTAACCTCCCTGAAGCTACAGTTTTCAAGACAAGATAAAACCAAGATAAAACTTTTTCACACCAGATAAAACTTCCCTTAGCAGCCAACTTAAGTTTTTGGGGTCATGTGGCACCAAACTCCAGGGTGTTACGTGTGTGTGGTGGTTGCCTTTTCTGCAATAGCCCCTATCCTGTGAAACACCCTCCCCTTTAACATCTGGCAGGCTCCCACACTCCTAACTTTCAAGAAAGTCATTAAAAGCTGGTTTAAGGCACTGGGGGGGGAAAAGATGGGTGGCAGTATAAAACTTTTAAATAATAAATCTTAAAGCAAGTTCACCCTGCAGAGTGTCTATAGACTTCCTCACATACATTACTGGAACCACAAGAAACTGGAAAGAATATACTGTATGGTACAATATTACTCACGGGACCATCTCTTTCTGTTATCTGTAGCTGTCCCGTCTGATCCGGAAGGAGGGGCATGCTGTGGGTACCATCAGACAAGGAGTATCAACCGGTGGGGTGCCGTCGGAGAATCTTTTCTGCCGCAGCACCGGCCCTCTGGAATATCATTTCTCCAAAAACTAGGTTGGCCCAACTGCTGGCCTTCCACAGGCACTGAAGACCCGGTTCTGCTCTTGAGCCTGGGACCGTGGGTGTGTGATGAAACCGTGTCCTGGCTGTGTTGAGGGAATCTTTATGAGTCTCTGGCTGCTGTGTTTTTTCACTTCTTGTTTATTTTGTATTTGTGTACACTTTGTTTGACGTTGTGAAGAGTCATATATACTGAGGTGGTTGTCTGTATATATTGATTGAGCAAATAAATATATTGTCAAAATTCTAGTGTAATTACTATACATGTTAATTCTGAATAAATCTCTTTGGGACTATTTATGAGAAGTACATATGAGAACATCAGATCAGCATGTCTAACACTGAAAATGTTATAATTATGGGACTCCCGAATCTTGGATGCTTTAAAGTGATAAGAGGGAATGAAGACAATGAGGAACTTTTTGTTGTTGTTCAGTCGCGCAGTCGTGTCCGACTCTTCGCGACCCCACGGACTGCATCACGCCAGGCGCCCCTGTGCTGCACTGCCTCCCGGAGTCCTCCCAAGCCCACGCCCGTCACACCGACTATGCCGTCTATATACGCGGAACTTTAAGAACAGGTTATTTAGATTATATAGTAACTGTAATAACAGCAATCTGGGAAAAATCATTCAGAGCTAAAAAAAAGTTACATTAAATACTGAAAGGACTCAGTACAACTGTTAAGGGTGTGGCCAACCGTTTAAACTATAATCCAAAATTTATCCTCAAATGGTTGGACTGATCTCGATATGGATGATATGTGAAATCAACTAACCCACGGCTGATGCTTGTTGCGTAAGTCCTATTAGCTTGGTTGATAAATAACACAAAGTCATAAAACATACTTTACAGATATAATTTAGTCGTTCATACACATGCTAAACTTAACCCAAACGAAATACAGTATTTAAAATAATGTGAAACGTTTGGTGCCATAGAAATTTAACACAGAAATAAGGTCAAGGTATTGGTTATGACCTTTAAAGCCGCACATGGCGTGGGACAGACGACCTATTGAACCATCTTTGTCCTGTTTCTCCATCCCATCCCAACCAGTCAGGAAGGGGAGGCATGTTGCAGACCCCTTCAGTTCAGGAATTCCACCTGGCTGTTGCCCTGCCTGCGGAACTCTCTCCCACTGGAGGCGAGGAGGGCCCCCACTTTCCTGGCCCTCCAGAAAGGGGTGAAAACATGGCTCTGCGGTCTTGCTTTTTAACTTTTAACTTTTATATGCCGCGCTTATGTTTTACACATCCGAGATCCCTCTGTAAGAGAGAGGGGTGGTTCCAAAATGTGGTAAAATAAACAAACAATCATCCCTTGAGTCATATCGACTCCCAGTGTCCACACAGACACATTTCTTCACCAGAAAGTGGAAGTCACTGCCCTCTTCTAGGACTATTTTTGAATAACCAGCTTCCCATCCAAGAACTAAGGGTTTATACTACACGGCTTTCCGGACATTAGTTAAGTTTACTAGGTGCTACCACAAGGATGCAAATTAAAATTCAGTCAGTTTTGATCTAATCCATTTTCCCATCGTGGTGGATCTACCAGAACGGTACGCACGGTCCACTTTCCCCTAAGCTTTCAAAACAGAGAAAGGCTTTTCTTGCTTTTTGTCATAATGTGAATATATCGATGTAAATATATCCATCCCTCTTTCTCTGCCTGAGAGCTTAAGGGAAGGTGGGCGAACCCTGATAGATTCGGCATGCTGCCGCCGGCAACCACCGCGTCCTGGATGACTCTTAAAGCTGTCTAAAATTTCACTTGCCAGGGGAGTGTTTGACGTCCAAAGAACAACATCCGTCTACCCAGATCTGAGGAGTTTCAAATAGGACGAAACTAGCTGCGTGGTGACTCCTGGCGGCCAAGGTAGCCACGACTGCGGAGTGCAGTCGATGAATACAGATGAACCCCAAAGTTCATCGAATTATGTGAGACAGTTCTACGTTTCAAAGTGCCAGCAATTTAAAAAAATCTTAGAAATAGGAATGCATTTTTAAGAACTGAAGAAAGACCTCACATTTCTGGTCAGCAAAGCACGTTCTGTGCTAAAGTTCCATATTGAAAAAATCTATTCAAAAGCATCTGGAGAGCATCTGTTGACGATAACATCACCTAAAGAAATGAACAAACCTGCATTTTTCATGTCGACTCGGGGGGGACACCCCAAAATATGATTATTGCAAAACAGACGGACGCAGGTCCAAGGAGATTCACTTGCAGGTGATCCTGTGCGAGACAGCCAGTGTGGTGCAGCGGCTAAGCATCGGACGAGAAACCGGGAGGCCGCGAGTTCTGCTCCTGCCTTCCCCGTGGGAGCCGCTGGGTGACCAGTTTGCAGTGGCAAACCGCTCCTGAAAATCCCAGCCAAGAAAACTGCAGGGACTTGTCCAGGTACTCCCTGAGAATCGAGCACAACTGAACTGGACGGAAAGAAAACAAAGCCTGCGTGGGGTTTCAAAACAAGCTGCTCTCAGAAACGAGAGTAAGAAACAGAAACATGCGACTGAATATCTCACGACACAAAACAGCTCCTTTTTCTGTTCTAAGCTGATTGGTTTTTGGAGTTTGAAAAAAGAATTCAGAAAGGATCTCATAACCACTGGAGACTGGTGTGTCTCACAGATCACTACGGGGAGTGATTTTCAAAGCCCAAAACGTTTGAGAAAAGGGAAAAACAGTTCAGGACACTTGTCTGCTGGATGTTTAATTTTGATAAGGGTATTCCAGAAAGAATACAGCGGGATTCCTGAAGTGCTCATCAGTTCCTGATCAGGGTCTGCTGAATATATGGGAAGCTCTCGCAAACAGACAGATACCGGTTTAGCCCAGGGGCAAAAGTCTTGAGTACATTTGTGTTCCCTAAAGCATTTTTCTCATTTATTTAACTTTACCACTAAAGAGGCATTAGAAAAGCTGTTATCTTTCTTTAACTTACATACACCATATCCCCAAATTATCCTTACATATCACAACTGCAATCTGGTTCTTATTAGACAGAGGATTAATTGATCACCTGATAACAGATTTTCTACATCTCATTTAATTGCAGTGTCACTACCCGATCAGACCTGATATTGTATATCTTTTTATTCTTTTTACCCAATTGTACATCACTTTATATCCCTGGTATTTAAATTTCACTTGCCTGATATTTCTATATTTTAGTTTTCATCATTCTAATTAATTTTGTGACATTCATAAATTCATCTAATGAATTTATTGGTTTTTGCTCATTCCTAAAGGTAAACTGTAGCATATTCTTTAATTTCATAGCTGACAGATTCCTGGTTTTTTTAGTAGTATCAAAATGTTTAAAAGTCCTTTTTAAATACTTTAGCTGTCTTCTAATCTTCTGGAAAGGCTACCAATTTTAATTACAAGTTACGTATTTTTGCCACAGCTACCATGTCACATTTGAGCTTCACATATTTTAAAGGATTAAATCATTGCAGCAGCGATATTCTGAAGAATACGCTATGCAAAAATAATTGCTGACTATAGAAGGAATTGTAAAGAAGAGATCTCAATCATAAAACGTCTGGTTGCAGGCTGTCATGCGCCTTAAAGTCTGGTATTTTTTAATGACGAGTGATCTCTGAGAAGAGCAGGAGAATTGATTCAAGAGTTCATGTAGGGATGTGACGAAGGAGGTATAGTATGCAGACACGGTTTAGTAAATCATCTCCATGCTCTTTATAAATCATTCCACGTATTCAAAAAGAGCACATGCAGCGTCAAATAGAATGGTGCCACAAGTCCATCAGGATATAGGTGATGCGTTTGTCGCTTTCTGTGCCTACAGTAAACACATCCTACTACTAATAAATTAGAAACTTGTCATAGACAAGCACAAACCTGCTTGCCTTACTAAAAATAAAAGGGAAAAAAGCTGATGATGCTTTGACTGATTTGAAGCACCTCCAATCTCACAAGTACTCATTATTCTGAAATGCCCCAGCCATGTTTTTTCCCGACAGAGAAACCAGAGAATCAAATGAAGCACAGCTGTTTATATAGCAAACAAATTTTTTGATTCTTAGAATGGTATTCTGCGACGCTGGTTCAGTTTAGATAAAATACCCTACTTGGGGTTCCTTTGATGGGCTTGATGTCTTATTAGTATGTTCTAACTTTTTATACGTGAGTTAAACTGGGCAGGTTCTGGGTTCAGTACAAAACACAAAACAATCTCTGCAACTATATTCCATGCCAGTCTAATTTGACAGACTGAAATTACTTTGCAGATAATCTTTGATGTCAAAATAAACAGAAAAGGCAAAGGCCATGAGCAAGTATGGCCAAACAAGGCCTGCAGCATGGGTGGCATCTTTCTGTCTTGGACAGCCCTGCAAACTTCTACATCTGTTTGGCCTCAAGGCTAAAACAGAACAGCTGGACAGAGCTTCATCCTGACCTCTTCCTTCTAAGGAAAATCACGGCATGTAATGAACTGATTGAGTGCCATCTCTCTGTCCCACTTTCATGAGAAAAAGCAAGAAAAGAGTAGCTTAAAGAGTGCAAGAATGTTATGCTCAACAGTGTATAGAGATTGCCTTTTCTTCATCACATCCTCTTAATCTATCCAGCATTCAAGTCGAGGGACAAATGTAGATAAGTGTAGACACTTAAATGCAATATTTTGTTTCATTATTTAACGAATGCATTTGTTTATTTAATTTATAGATCATCCAACTTCTTCACAACTCTTGGCAGCCTGTATTTATTCCAGCTTTTCTATTTCAAAATCATTCTGTATCTGGGGTTCATCAAACTATTGCTCTTATGAAATCAACATTTTTTTAGTTGCAGAAAGCAATGTACAGTTTACCAGGAGATATTACAATTGTGATGTGAGAACATCTGACTCCTCTTTTGTAACAACTTTACACATTTTGAGCATCTGCCCAAACTTCCAGTCTTAAACTTAAACATTCAGCTGGACAATGGTTATGTGAATTGAGTTGCCAGTTGATCCTATTGGATTCTGCCTTATTTTGCTCCCCTA
Organism: Acrochordus granulatus; assembly: GCA_032468055.1. NCBI lineage: Eukaryota > Metazoa > Chordata > Lepidosauria > Squamata > Acrochordidae > Acrochordus > Acrochordus granulatus. The sequence continues at coordinate 3,276 of JANHZU010005944.1, read as the reverse complement.
TCTAGATACTGCTACTATTTACAGACTACTGTAAATAAAATTGGGATTCCTGTAACCTTTAATTGGGAGAAATAGTGCACAGAACTTTTTGAACCAAGATACCTCAAGTAGGCTATCTTACAGAATATGTACAAAATCCAGGATCCATGACTCCCATGTAATTGAAATTGTGTGAATTTTATAAAACATTTTATGATATAAATATTATCATAAAACAATTTATGCCATAATACAAAAGTGTCATAAAACATTTCCTGTGATGATGTTTGACTGTGCTATACAGTTCAACATGGTCTATTTTACATCTCTGAATATATCCCAACTTTTCCAGTGAAAAATTAGAAGTCTGTCATTGTTGAAGGCACTGAGGAATCTGGTAAGGAAATTCATCTGAAACAATGACCCAACGGGGTACGGGTTGTCTAGTTATCTAATGAATCCATTTAGTTAAAATTAGACTGACATAGCCCAGGATTAGAAAATGAGTAAATCATGGTATAGAAAGAACTCTAAATCAGTCTTAACATTTTGTTTTAGAACCTGCCTTTATTTCAAAACAAAAAGTAGGAAACATTATTAATCTCAAACTGACACAACGTATAATCAGCCTTTTCTGCTAATAGTCTATTAACCTACAGTGTCAACTTCGGCTTACTCATAGATGGCATCCAGACTCCGGAATGCTGTCTCCAAAAATCAATAAAGAACTGATTACGGTTGTTGCTCTTGCTATACTTTAGGGTTGCTTCAAGATTCCACTTCCCATCCAGGCTGGCTTTCTAATTTTCCTGCCTTTTCAATCCATATCATTTTATATTGTTTTCAATTTACTGTTTTTATTACCTCATTTTAATAATTTTAATGTATACCAGTTTGAAAAGCAGCATAGAGGGAGGTAACTTTTCCAACTCCCTGGGATTCTCCACCTCCAGATTTGGTCTGGTTTTCCACTGCATTTGATTGCTATCAGTGATATGAGGGCAGGTTACCCTTTTGAGAACTTTTCCCACTGGAGCTGGCAGCCTTGGGGACCCGGGCCTGCTGCTTCTGGATACCAGCGTATTGGCAGCAGATGGAAAACAAGTGGGTTCAAAAGCATCACAGAGATCAGCGATGTAATAAATACTAGGGACACGGGTTTGGGAGGAAAAAGATGGAGCCTAATTGTTTAAACCTTGCTTTAGCCCAAAATGATCCTTTTAAAAAACATTTGAACCAAATGTTCCACTTTCTTGCTTGCAAATTAGCTCAGATAAACAAATTATAGCAGAAAAATGTTTTGGATAAAAAAAAGTCCTCAGGTAGTTTATCTAAACAACTGAATATTTGACCATCATATTTTAGACTGCCTGTCAGCTTCTCTGGGGGAACATAACAAAAATCTCAGCGCTGTGAAATGAGTACATGGATAAGTTAGATACATATTATTGAAAAGTGCAAGATAAAATTATTATTTAGACCAGGGCAGCCTTGGCAGCTTTAAGATATTCAGCCAGCTATGAGGAATTCTAGGAGTTGAAGTCCACACATCTTGATGTTGCCAAGGTTTGGATGCTCTTTCTGGGGGAAATAGCATGTAAAATTATTTTCAGAGAGCCAGTAAGATGTAGAGTTAAGGTATTGGACTAGCACTGGAAAGTTGCAAATTCAAGTTTATTCTCATCCATGGAAGCTCACTGGGTGACTGCACCAGACATTTCCTGTGTCCTACCTATCTCATAGGTCTGTAATTGGAAAAATGGGAAGAGGAAATACTACATAAGCTGCCTTCAGTTCCGGAAAGATAGGTAAATCTGACATATATCCTGTTACCTGATGTTTTAATCCACTCATTAGACTTTTTAAAAATCTAATTTTTGGAGATGAATGGACTGTATAAGTGCATGGAGCCAATTAATAGGAAGCTGAAGAGGGAGGAGACTCCCATGATTAACAAAATAGAACAATATTTAAGAAAAACCTGAAGGTAAAAACTGAAATACATTGGAATGCACATTATTGTGGACAGATATTGTATCTGGATCAAATCATAATATACAACTGTTTTGAAATCAGTATTACTACACTGTTGATGCTTTTATCTTTTATATTAGTGCCATTTTTAGCAATTAACTTAGGTATATTCAAAAGGTTGCATCAAGAATAATTAACTCCCCTTGTGCCCAAACTGATTTCAGTCAGAAAAAAGAGCTGCTAATTTGAGTCTGAATCTAATTCTTCAGATTTGTGTGTTTTCAGTAGTATTAGAATTAATGGTTTCAGCTTGCTAGCTTCTTGTAGATTTAATACTTTTCAATCACTGATATATCCAATTTTATCTATGTTATCACTTGAAAAATAATTATATATTTAAATTCGCAGTTAGTTGTCAACTTTGTAACCAAGCTGTTCTGATCAGTTTCAAATTAGTCAAAAAGATACAACTGTTGTTCATTTCCTATATCACAGATACAAAGACATAAAATACATGGAATATAACAGTTAAATATCTACTAGGGAAGTTCTACCAATTTAAAAATGCTAAATCTGTTTAGAATTATGTGCATGAAATATTTTCAGTTTTAAATAAAACATGAAATCATGTATGAGAGATGTATGTGTATTAGGACAGACAGTGTATATTACCTTTGATTTGTGATCCATAATTAGAAAAAAAATGTTGAAAGAGGCATGATACCTGTCAATTGTCAGCTAGCAGAAAATTCAGCTAAAATGCATAATTCATCAACATGCTGTCCTTTGTTGTTAAGCTGAATGATACCACTGTAATATAAAATGGTTTATTCAAAAGAAAGTGGAGTTCGGGTTAAATCTGTTACACCGCATTGATTTTAACATATGCATGAGTTGTAAAATTTACACTATTTTAAAAATAATAAAGTACACACATCTGTTGCATAAAACAAAAAATAACACTTCTTGTGTTAGTCATTGTAGTCACTAGATCTATGTATTTCAGGTTAGTCAACTGTTTAATTTTAATTTAATTTTAATGGGGATATGACATCTATTTCATTTTTGACTAGTGTACTATTTTTTGTATTTTATCTTTATAGTTTACCTATAAACTACATTATAGTGACTAATTAGTGCTCTGGCTAACTCAAACAGAGACATTTCCGAAGTTAAATATTTTTTTAAAAAAATCACTGTAATGAAAAAGAAACCAGGACACCTGCAAACAAACAAACAAACAAACAAAAATCCATGAATAATGTAATGAAAGAAACAAAAGGCACTTTGCCTTTCTTTCCTGTCCTTGTTCTGGTGCATGGC
>JANHZU010005942.1:58596-74131 GCA_032468055.1 Acrochordus granulatus | reverse complement strand
CAGAGGATGAGGTGGATGGATAGCATAGTCAGTGTGATGGGTGTGAGCTTGGGAAGACTCTGGGAGGCAGTGCAAGACAGGGGTGCTAGCATAATGCAGTCCATGGGGTCGCGAAGAGTCGGACACAACTGCGTGACTGAACAACAACAATAGAAGGGGCCAAGTGGTTAAGACTCTGGGCTTGTCAGCTGGAAGGTCAGCAGCTCAGCAGTTCAAGACACAAACGCCACTGCATAGCAGAGTGAGCTCTCATCACTTGCCCCAGCTCCTGCCAACCTAGGAGTTCGAAAGCATAAAAAATGCAAGTAGATAAACAGGTACTGGCTAAATCGGTGGGAGGTAACTGTGTTCCATGCTCCCTGGCATACAGTCATGCCAGCCACATGACCACGGAAGCATCTTTGGACAAATGCTGGCTCCCTTGTCTGTGAATCAAGATGAGCATCACCCTCTAGAGTTGGCCACAACTGGCATGGGAAACCTTTACTTTTTAAATATTACCTTGGTTTGGAGAAGGAAACTGGAAAAAAAAGAAAGAATCGTAATAATCATCTAGAGGAAATTAATATAGTTATAAAATGGGAAAAATGTTTTTACAATTTCTTCAGACCTCGAAATGTCTAAAGTTTAAATGCCCTCAAATTCATTTAAAGATTTCTTGTTTTTTTATTACCTTAGAAGATAAAGCAGAGCTGTAATTTGAGCACCTTGTCCGAGGATCTTATCTTTCTCTCTCTCTCCCAGAAACAGCTCTTCTGGACGTCTGACGTGCTTACAGCATAAAGGATTATAGATTTCTATAAACTATTTCCACTTCAACACTAACTCTTTTAACAATACATCTGTGGTTTATCGCTCATTTATATTGCAACAATTGCCTAGTCCCTTTAGCTACAGAGAAGACTCTATTGAACCATTAATTACATTTAATGTAGAAATCAAAGCTCTGGTCTTATTAACTTACTTATGAGGAGGTAGCATTTTTCTTTTGTTTACAAACCTAAAACTGGCAGACACACCTACAGTTTGAACTGGGTAAAATTGTAATCATGTGGATTACCTCGCATTAATCATACTATACGAGGGTGAAAAAGGACAGCATATTATAAAAATAACTCTCCTATTTCACCCCCTCTTACTATACTCAGCAACGAGGTATCAGCAGTACAGTCCTTCAGGTTTCTGGACTCTATAATCCCTCAAGACTTGAAATGGACGGCTAACATCAGCACCATTATTAAGAAGGCACATCAGGGGATGTACTTCCTGAGTCAGCTCAAGAAATTCCACCTGCCGCAAGAGCTGCTGATACCGGTCTCCAGAGGAATCACCGAGTCTCTCCTTTGCACATCTACAACTGTCTGAATCGCTGTTGCAACCATGCAGGACAAGCACAGACTCCAACGTACAGTAAAGATTGCAGAAAGAATAATCGCAGCTAACTTACCCTCCATGGAGGACCTGTATATTGAGAGGGTCAAGAGAAGGGCGGAGAAGATATATGCAGATCCCTCACACCCTGGACACACTTCGGTTGAACCTCTTCCCTCTGATAGATGCTTCCTAGTATTGGAAACCAAAACTAGCAACACAGAGACAGTTTTTCCCCCATGCCATCACACAGCTAAATACTTGATCCAGGCTATATGTTACATGATAGATCATAAGGGCAAAGAATTCGACTTTAACCTATATGTGCATGCATACTTACTCTAATTCTATACTTAGAATATTCCTTTCTACTGTGCATACATGCTTATTTTAATTCTGTACTTATAATATTGCGTACAGACTTATTCAATTTTAGACATAGAATATTCCTTTCCTGGCTGTATATCTACTGCTATATACCTAACTAATTATTTGCTTATGTTACCATCTTATACTGTGGTCTTGCAAATATATCAAGAGTCTCTGTACCAAGTCAAATTCCTTGCATGTCTACCATGCATGGCGAATAAAAGTATCTGTACCTGTGTTATATGTCCTTTTTGTATTCATTTATTATGGAAAAATGCTATTCCAAACCCCAATGAGAGAGTGTTTTGAAGGATGGGTCAAAAAAATCAAGATGGTGGTCTCCACGGTGACTGTTTGGACTCCTCCTTGGGCTTGCAGCTGGTTACTTTTTTTTTTAGTTTAAAACTTAATATAACTCCTTTTCAAGTTTTGTCTTAATATATACTCTGAGCCCAGCCATTTGTGATTCATTTTGAAAAGCCTGGCTTAGCTTGATACAGGAATGCACCCAATTAATCGTACAAGTCTCTCAGTATTTAAAAAATGGCTTTTTTAAAAAAAACTGAACTGCTTTCATTTAAACCGTTGTTTCTCAGCCTCAGCAACTTTAAGCTGTGTGGATTTCAACTCCCAGAAACCATGTTAGTTAGGGAATTCTAGGAGCTGAAGTCCATACAGATTAAAGTTGCTGAAGCTGAGAAATTTAATCAAACCACAAACCATGGTTCAAATTATTTTAGAAGAATATATGGGCTTTTCACGGCAATAGAAGTTAAAATGATACCTTAGTGTAGATGTTTCTGAAGAATTTGTATTTGTAGTACACAAAAATGAGCAAAGAATTCCAAAATATTCCTTGCAAAACACCTGTTTGTTTATTTGGAAGTTATTTCCTCCTGCAAAACCCCGCAGTTGTTATATTACATTCTCATGTTTGTCAGCATACCACATATGTGCTGCAAGAATCTGGATGAGCACTAGGTGTCAGCAAACATTAGAGTTAGTGTTCTCTAACATTTTTCATGATCTGATGCAGCCCAGGCCCGGTACCCCTATACATTCTTAAACATGTTTAAAGAGGAACTGTTGCTGTTCCAATGCAATGCTGTCATCCAGTGCTAGAGCTGGCTCCAAGGTATGTTGAAATATATATTTTTTGGAATATCTGCTACAACAGATTTGCTATAATCTGTTATAGCAGATATTATTCCAAAAAAAAATGGTTTAAAGGGAACTCTTCTTAATAAACTCACTAATAAAGGAGGGCTACAAGATTCCTATCTTAGTGCTTAAGTTTCAATATTTGAATCCCTAAAATCATTCAAAAGGCTTTGTATGGATCTTTTCTCCTTGCAGTGAAGTTAAAGGGCTTGAAAGAAGTACAAATTGCCTTTCAGATCTTTAGTTGTACTTAAGGGTTGAACTGTGGAGACCTCGGTGCTCTCTGAGCTTGTTTTCTTGTAGACGTTTCATACCAAACTTGGTAATATAAGCAGTGCTAGAAGTGAGTGAGGCTTGCTCTGTCAGTGTTGGTGGAGTGTTCTTGGTAGTTCCTTGATTAGGCTGTTGTTTATGGTTCACTTATTTGTCTGAGTTGGTAGTTCCTTGATAGGATATCGATTGTTGTATAATGGTCAAGTGTTGGTATTAATCTCTGCTGTTCACTGCTTGTGAGAAGGTGTTTTAGTCTTTCAGATCTTTATTCTGCATTGGCAATGAAGCAGAATTCATCCTGGCAGCCCTGGGAGACAAAGGGTACAGAATGCCTAGTGTGGTGCCACAAGGGTCATCAAAGAACTGGCACCAGTGGAACTATTGCCTGCCACTTCTCTCTTCCCCGCCACATCTCTTCCCCTACTGTTCCTTCCACCCAAAGCAAAGGAAGTGATGGAGAGACAGAGATGGATTCCTTCTTTCCTTTTCTTTCTTGACTTAGGGGTAGGAGAGTTTGGGAAGAGAAGGAAGTAAAGCAATTGTCTCATGCTCCAGATCTCTTCAGACTCTCCTGCTGTCAAAAAGTCCCCAGGGAGAAGGGGTCATGCCCAAGCTGCTCAGATAGTCAATAGGAGGTCAGATTGTCCCTTAAGCTTTTTTCAGAATAATCTGCTACAGACTGACCACCCAACACGATCTTGGGTAGTAGAAGTGGAAAAGCACCATTCCAGCAGCAGAAGAAATGTCAGTGGAGACTTCCTCCAAGGGCATATGAAAACAGTCAGGTATGTCTGCCATAAAGGTACTGTATTTCAGAAATAAAAATAACATATTCAAATAATTATTTGACCATATTGTTTGAGATTGAATATCTTAACTTAAAAAGTAAAGGTTTCCCTGTCCAGTCGTGTCTGACTCTACAGGACGGTGCTCATCTCTGTTTCATTGCCAAAGAGTCAGCATTGTCTGAAGATGCTTCTGTGATCGTGTGGAATGGAACGCTGTTACCTTCCCACCGAAGGTGGTTCCTATTTATCTACTTGCTTTTTTACATGCTTTCAAACTGCTTGGTTGGCAGGAGTATTTTAAGAGAGGGAATGACAAAATCTAGCGCCTAGTAAATATAAAAATTCCATTTGCCAGATTCATTTCAACTGATGACCTTCTTCAGTGGCATTCAAACTGCTAATGGGAGATGTATACTCACAAAAAAAGGTAAGGCTATCTAAACTTTATAAAGATCATACCAATTATGAACAACTTGCTAAATGGATAATAAAGTAGCCTCTAACTCACAAAGCTTATAATCTGTACGTTTTTCAGATTCCAGAAGACTCTCTGTTGATCTTGTTAACTGAGAATTTAGAGGCTAATTAACAAAACATCTTTCTTCCTTTATGTTTTCTCCCTTTATAGCAATTTAACTGAATGTCTCTATGTGGAAAAATCAAGAGGAGGAGAAGCATTTTAAAGTTGGTAAATTAAAAAAAAAGATAAGCTAACTGAATATGAAGTTTTCTGCAGCATATCTCTCTCTCTCCAGGATATTCTGAAAAGCAATTTATGAAAGCTGTGTCCAGCTGTTCAAAGCCAGAGGATCTGTTTAGCTAGTAAAGTATTTGAAAAGTTAAAAGGATGGAATAGAGTTAATGTTATCCTCCCTGCAAATATAATTCCAGCATTGCTTGGGCCCTGAACACTTCAAATGTGTGGGAAGATAGAATCCAGATGTAGGGGGAAAATCAATAAATTATAATTTGATTCCTCTTATAATTAATCTCTTGAAGTTTCAGATATGTCATCCATAGGAAAATTGTATCTACATTGCACTGACTTTCTAGCAGTAAGCCTTTGGCAATGTTTGGAAAAGCTGGTGCAATGGATCAGAGGGTTCAACTCTTCAAGGAACAAAGCAATTTCTATTGTTGTTCAGTTGCTCAATCATGTCCAACTCTTAATGACTCCATGGACCACAGCTCACCAGGCCTCCCTGTCCTGCACTGCCCCTCAGAGTCCACCCAAATCCATGCCCATACATCTATGATGCTACCAACCACCTCATCATCTGTCGTCCCCTTCTCCTTTTGCCTTCAATCTTTTCCAACATCACGTTCTTCTCCAATGAGTTCTCTCTTCATATAAGGTGGCCAAAGTATTTGTGCTTCAGCTTCAGTATCTGTCCTTCCAATGAGCAATCAGGGTTGATTTCCTTTAGAATTAACTGGTTTGATCTCCTTGCCATCCAAGGAAATCTCAAGAGTCTTCTTCAGCACCATAATTTGAAGGCATCAATTCTTTGGCACTCAGCCTTCCTTCCACATTAGTAACATACGTTACTAATGGGAAAACCACAGCTTTGACAATATGGACCTTTGTTTGTAAGGTGATGTCTCTTCTTTTTAATAAGCTGTCTAGGTTTTCCATAGCTTTCCTCCCATGGAGCAAGTGCCTTTTGATGTCATGGCTGAGCCACTGTCTGCAGTAATCTTGGAGCCCAAGAAAGTGAAATCTTTCACTGCTTCCATTTCTTCTCCTTCTATATGCCAGGAAGTGATGGGACTGGATGCCACGATCTTAGTTTTTTTAATGTTGGTTTCAAGCTAGCTTTTGCACTCTCCTCTTTCACCTCCATCAAGAGACTCTTTAGTTTATTTTCACTTTCTGCTATTAGAGTGGTATCATCTGAGGTTGTTGATGTTTCTCCCAGCAATCTTAATTCCTGTTTGTGATTCATCCAGCCCAGCATTTTGCATGATATCCAATTCTACATATACAGTAAGTTAAATAAGTGGGTGACAGTATTCAGCCTTCTTTACTCCTTTCGCAATTTTGAACCAATCTGTGGTTCCATTTCTGGTTCTAACTGTTGCTTCTTGATCTGCATACAGGTTTCTCAGAAGACAGGTAAGATTGTCTAGTATTCCCAACTCTTTAAGAATTTGCCACAGTTTGTTGTGATCCACATAATCAAAGGCTTTAGCATAGTCAATGAAGCAGAAGTAGATGTTCTTCTGGAACCCCCTTGCTTTCTCCATGATCCAGTGAATGTTGGCAATTTGATCTCCAGTTCTTCTGTCTCTTCAAAACCCAGATTGTATGTCTGGTAGTTCTTGGTTCACATACTGCTGAGGCCTAGCTTCTAGTATTTTGAGCACAACCTTGCTAGCATGTGAAATGAATGTATGGTAGTTTAAACCTTCTTTGGCATTGCTCTTCTTTGGGATTGGAACATGAACTGAACTTTTCCAATCCTGTGACCACTGTTGTGTTTTCCAAATTTGCTGGCATATTGAGTGCAGCACTTTCATTGCATCATCTTTTAAGATTTCAAATAGTTCAGCTGGAATGCCATCACCTCCACTAGCTTTGTTGTTAGTAATGTTTCCTAAGACTTACAACACTCTTCAAAATGTCTGGCTCTAGGTCATTGGTCACACATTCGTGGTTATTGGGGACATTTAGCACTTTCTTGTACAGGTCTTCTGTGTATTCTTGCCACCTTTCATAATCTCTTCTGCTTCTATTAGGTCCCTATAATTTTTGTCTTTCATCATGCCCATCTTTGCATGAAATCTTCCCTTGATAGCTTCAATTTTCTTAAAGAGATCTCTAGTCTTTCCCAGTCTATTGGTTTCCTCTATTTCTTTGCATTGTTCATTTAAGAAGGCCTTTTATCTCTCCTTGCTATTCTCTAGAAATCTGCATTCAGTTGGGTATATCTTGCCCTTTCTCTCTTGCCTTTCGCTGTCCTTCCCTCAGCAATTTGTAAAGCGTCATCAGACAGTCACTTTGTTTTCTTGTAGTTATGCTTCTTTGGGATGGTTTTAGTAGCTACCTCTTGTATTATGTTACATACCTCTGTCCATAGTTCTTCAGGCACTCTGTCTGCCTGATTTAATCCCTTAAATCTATTCCTCGCCTCTACTGTATATTCATTATACAGTAATCGTTGAGATATCCCTGAATGACACAGTGGTTTTCCCTACTTTCTTTAATTTCAGCCTAAATTTGGCAATAAGAAGCTCATGATTTGAGTCACAGTCAGCTCCAGGTCTTGTTTTTACCGACTGTATGGAGCTTCTCCATATTTGGCTGCAAAGAATATTATTAATTTGATTTCAATGTTGACCATCTGGTGATGTCCATGTGTAGAGTCGCTCTCGGGTTGTTGGAAAAATGTATTTGTTGTGATCAGCTTGTCCTCTTGACAAAATTCTGGAAGCCTCTACCCTGCTTCATTTTGTACTCCAAGGCCAAACCTGCCTGTTCTTCTGGTTAACTTGTTCTATAAATCATGTCTTATCTTTTTTATGGGAGGGAGACACTCTTTGTCTGGATCCTCTGATGAGGTTTGTTCAATATGGTTGAACTTCTAGCATAGCTCTCATCTTCTTCAGAGCACCCAAGCCCCACAACTGTGCCAAGATGGGACTTGCTTGGGGATTGGATTCTTATAAGGAAAGGGAAAAATATTCATTTACCTGATATGAAAACTTCATATACAGAGAGGACTGGAAAGGTAGACATACATTAAGACTTAAGCAGAGCCTTTTTCATACTGTTATGTTTGATTTGGTCCACCTGGCTCTCTTTTAATTATATTCTGTCTCCTGCTATGTTGTCATTTTTCTGAAAGAGCAAAAAGTTACTACCACAATCTTCATGGTGATTTGCAGGTGGTGAAGAATATCTTCAGAGATGGAAAAGACTGACTCTTTCTATTCCCAGCTCTTGTAAATGAGGTATCAATTGGTCATCCATGCAGGGTTTTCAATGTACAAGGAGATGGGGTGGCAGGAAGGTGAAAAAAGATATGCTATGATCCCAAATTTCAAGCTAAACACAAAAAAGGATAAGCTTTTCTCAAAGGCACATAAAAAGCTCTTGTAGCCAAGATGATTCATCAGGAGATTATCATGGATCAAAACAGTCATGCTATCTTTATCCAGATTAACTATAGAGGTGTAAATGATGTTCAGAGACAGAGAGCAATCCTGAACCTCTAATGATAAAAATAGATCTACAAGTACTTGAAACTGCAAGATTAATTCCTTAGGGGGAATGCAATTTTATTTAGAACAGATGGAACAGCTCATCCAAATACACAAACCATCCATTAACAGTACCTTTATCTTGTCTAGAATGAGAATATGCTGACAGTACACAGTGCTCTCTCTTTTTTTCATCAGATTCACTTGGTGCCTGGTTGCCATAATGATGCTTTGGGGGCATAATTAGGGAAAAATAATATCTGAACCATTTGTGGCATGCTGTTTGAATTGAAGATGTTGGTTGCATGAACAGATGCCACAAACAGTCCACAGTTCCTTCTGATTTTTCAGCAAGATATAAATCCTAACCCCCCCATTAATGTAGACTTCACTCTGTATACTATTATTGCAACACAGCTCAGACCCCTTGTCCATTGCTTCCATTTATTATTTGCTGCAAAATGAAAATTTGTTTATAGCCCAAGTTTATAGCCAACAGATGAAGCCACATGCCCGGCATTTCAGCAGAATTCTCAACTGGAGACCTACACCTTCTTCTCTGTTTTAATGTGCTGCCTACTGAGTGCAAGCAGAAGAGTCACCAAGCAAAAGGTGGAGATAGAAAGTCACTGTGATCACATCTGAAGTGTCTTCTTTCCATGATTCGGTAATCCAAATCACTGTCAGTACAGCAAAAATGTTTACTCAGTTTGGGCTGGCTCAATCCCAGACCTGAAATCATTGATCTCTAGCTATGCAGAGGTTGTGACATACTACTGAGCAGCTCACCAGATGGGGCAGCTGCATGCAAACATACAACACCCAATTTCAACCCTCAATAGCTCCTGGCAGGGTTGGGGCATCTTGAGTTCCATGGTTTTCATAGAAACTTGCCCAATTAATTACTATGGCAAGAAGATAAAATCAAGGGAAAGTGAAGTTTGGGTGCACTGATACATTTCCCAAGTACTAGAGAATCAATTGAGTGCTCTGCCAGTATGTGGAGGCTTATGGAGTACATTTTTAAAAAATGCCTTTAGCAATTACCCTCCTTCTTCAAAGCATTTTCTGATTTTCTCTGCTATATAGTTGTCCTGTGGAAATAAAGTTTCTTGCTTTTCCTTGGAATATTAGTTTAATTTTTGGTAAATGGTTCCTGTTGTCAGATTAAATGTTGCCTGATATTTATCCTAAATCTTATATTTCCAATATGTTAATTAGCTATTATCATTTTAATTACCCTAAAGCCTCTTTACCAGCTTAATAAAGATATGTAGGGTTTTTTTTTTTTACCATACTTAGCCTCTTCTTAAAGATTTAGCATACTGTCCATGACTGGTCTTCCTTAGCTCTGCATATTATTTTAATTCTGTCAGAATCATAACTGTGACAGAAAACAGCAGAAATTCAGATGGGCTATTCCTATAAACAATGTGGTTGTTTCATTCTATCTTCAGTGATCCTTCTTTAGCCTTGTGCTGTCTGGCTAAGAGATACCCTCATCCTCAAGAAATGGTTGATAGGAATAGCTTCCCTGTAACAAAATCACATACTGCTCTGGGGAGAACTGATTACACAGATCCTTTAATCTGAATTATCTTTAGTTGACTAAAGCACTTAATTGACTAGACCAGGCCTGATTATAACTAGACTGGTCTCATTTTAGCATATTAGAGAAAGGGAAAGGAGATGTGTGTGAACATGCATGAGAAAAGTTCTAAATAAAGGAAACTTTATTCATGATATGAGTGAGAGGGAAAACATGAGCCCCATCTTTGGATATGAATTCTGGATTTGAGGAAGAACTCAGACTCACTCTTTGAGTACTCTACTCTATGTCTCGTGCATATGATTGTTTATGCACACATCTAAACTGTGCAAATGAACAGACTCTGTGTATCTTCCCTCCTTCCAGTGACTAGTGAATGAGTACATTTTTGTTGCCTTAACACTCACAGCAGAGAGACAAAAGTTGTAAGCCTATCTGCTTTTTAAGCTACAGTATTTTTGTTTTGTCCCCTTTGGTGATTGAAAAAAGAGACTAGCATGGTCATTTAATCAGATAATTTATTTACAGTGGGTAGCCCTGTTTTAAAACAAGACTGCAAGATCATGTTCAAAGATTGTTCATGTAGAAAAGTGCCTATTATCATCTGAGACATCAGAAAAGAACTATCCTTCCCCTTTATGGAGCACAAATGGCACTACTGCAAAATTACATCTAATTACCTCTGATTTTTTAAAAAACGCTTCTTACTATTACTGCTTAATTTTTAATCCAGCCGCTGGTTTATGGATGCAAAGGCCTCCAGGGAGTGTTCAGATCTATTCAGAATTTCTTCAGGCTCCATATTGTGTCAGGAACTCTGACTTAGATGACAGATGGGTACAATTGTATGTAACAGCCAAATAAGTCCCTGTTGAGTTCACATTTGAGAAGGCTCAGGAGGGCAAACAGCTGGCAATTCCAGCTCAGGACAGCATTCGTTGAAGATCAAAAATAGTCCATTGCCACCTATTTCTGACCAAAGATTTGCGAAACAAAGAAGGTGGGAGAAGAGTTGTGTCTTGATTAAATTCTTCCCTTCTATCACTGGCTCCTCTTCTGGATTTCCTGCCATCATAGCTGCAAGTTTCAGTTCAGCATAAGATCTCTTTACAGCTATTGAAAAAAAAATTGTAGTAACACAGGGTGGAAAGACATTATACATACCTAAAACACAGCACACACTAAAATGTCACTGCCAGTTCTCAACTTCCTACCAGAACTGCAGTTATAAAATCAATACCATCAGCAAACAAGAAAAATTCTGCTTCCACTTGTGAAGTTATTTCTAGATGATTGACTCTCTCGCTTGCTTCCATCCTTGAGCTTTCCTAGCACTACCAATTCAGGGCTGCAAAAATCTGATTGATCACCAAATGGCAGCCACAAGATACAATCTTCCAAATCCAGATATGATAGCACTATGCTTTCCCCATTACCGTTGAAGGACATGAGCTGTACTATATGAGTCGCCTTTGCTTTGGGAATAAGTGTAAAACTGAATTGTCTAAACAGATTGGCAACTCCCCGCTTCCCAACAGTAATTCTTGTGTTTTTAACAGCTTCATTAAAAGTATTACTTCAACAATTGGAGGAGATTTCCTCCTCCTGAGATGGCATTACAGTGAAGAGAATCGCTTCCCCTTCCAATTTTCTTTCCTTCCATAGAAAGCAAAGCATTCAGCCATTCTGCTGAGATCTAGCCAGAAAATATGTTACTACAAATACTAGATTTGAGCTGCAAATAATCTAATAACCATCAGTTGGCAGCAAAAACTTAGTTTTCTGCATCTCTTTGCTGCCATCTTATAGTTATCTGAATTTTGTAGCTGAGATCTGGTAGCTCAAATCATCATTAGGTCATTTTTGTAATCATTACATATTTTATATTAATATAAAAGGTAATACTCTTTTCCCACTTGATCTTTCCTTAGTCTTAGACATCAGCCTATAATGAAAGAAATTATGTTTTAGGGTTTTCTATGCCAGGAAAAAAAGTAATCCTTGCTTAACTTCTAGGAGACTAGCCCCTTATTTACAGGTAGTCCTCAGATTATGATTGGTTGTTTAATGGCCATTGGAAGTTACAACAGTCTCTTTCTGGATTTTTTGGCATTTATGTCATTTAATGACCACATGATTCAGAGTTATGACTGCATAATTCACAATGATTTACGAACAAAATTCCAGTCCCAATTGTGATTGTAAATCAAGGACTACCTGTAATGCATAAGAATATAGCTGGTAAGAAGCTGATAACCATAATATATATGAAACACTGTGATATGCTTTGAAAATGATTTATAGGAAGTCTTCGGACTTCATCAAAGCAAAATCTCTCTATTATTCAATACAGCAGCTCCTTTTTGCTCCATATTTCCATGCGACCTTGAAACCAAATGATGTTGTTTTAAGGAGTTGATGCTTTAAGGTTAATGACCGCTGAAAGCAGTTGAATCAATTTTTCAGGCTTATGCAAAGTCCTTTAATGAAAAGTGGGGAGGCTCTGTGTTCACATGAGGTCTTGCAGCACTTCTTCTGAATAATTTTCAAAGCATACCCAGCCCTCAGACTGATGAGGATGAACAGCAAATCTTGCTGAATCAAGGTCAATATGAAAGTAGTTTGATATGAAGGATCCCAAAGGTTGAACATTGCATATGACCACCTTTGCCTAAAACTCTTCTCCATGTCAATCCCTTCTTTCATCAATTACTGTTGCTGCTTCTTGTTAGTTTACCTTATATTTCCTCAGAATCTCCCCGTTTCCCCATTCTTATCCAGTGATGGAGTTAGTTTTTATTTTAAATCAAATTGTATGTTCATTTTTCCATCCTTTAACAAGTTGTGGGCCTGTTAGTAAATTGTTACATTGAATATATAATTTATTCTAATAGTTTGTGTTGCCTGGGAATTATAGGCATTAAAATCCAACTGTTTGAGAAAGACAGAATTACAAATTCCTGCAGTAGTTTATCTACCCTTATTGGCCATTCCAGAAAAGAGTGGAGTTGTTATCATTCACCATGTCGTCTGGGAATTTTGGCAGTTGAAATGAGAAGGCACTAGCTGCTGAATGCTGGCAACAAACATCACAGGGGGTTTGTTAAACTGTGCTTCAGGGTGTACAGTGATTAACCAACACTATTGTTTCTTTGAAATTATAGCTCATATTAAATATCTATCATGATTTTTATGCCCAAGTCTGAGAGTTAGACATTATCATTCTTATTACAGCAGCTTTAAAACTTTGCCTAACTGGATCCTGAGAAAGTACACATCACAATAACTGCTAAAACAATAAAGAGAATTATGTCTCCCACCAGAAGGAAAATATTCCCTGTAGGAGGGTAATCTTGGTGATAATTAGAGTATATTTCAATTAAAAAGTTAACCAATTTAACTGTCTATGTATATTCTCATTCATCCAGGTCATGATTATAGCAACATTGCAAAAACTTGCAAAAAAATTTTCTCAAAAAAGGCAACTAGACTTTTATTATTTGGTGAAGACATTTTGTTCCCAATGAGGGAGCTTTTTCAATTCAAAGTGGAATGGTGAGAGATGGCAGGAATTTATAGCTTTTTCACATAGCAGGCTACAAGACAATAAAAACTTTCTCACATAGCAGGTTAACCAGATAAAAAAGGCTTATATAATAAAGACCTAGAGATGTAAGGTGGAGGCTTATCTAGCCCCTCAGCATCAGTTGGATACACGTGTGAATGGAGTGGTAAATGTTTAAGGAGGTGTGCCAGAGCTGTATTGTAAACAGGAGATAATTTGTGTCCAATCCTACCTCCTCTGTTCAGGGATGGCTTTAATGTGTTTATGTAAATGAACTCTTTGATACTTCTAGTTATCCAATTTTCTTCCTTGTCCAGAATTTGGAATTTGCAGCCATCGAAGGAATGGCCCTTGTCCTTAAGATGCAAATGGACTGCAGAAACATTTGATCTCTTCTGTTGGTGTATCTGTTTATAGAGAGGCTGTTTAGTATCTCCAGTGTAAAAGGCTGAATAAGCCTCATTACATTGTATGGCATAGATGACATTGGTCTGTTTATGTTTGAGTATTTTGTCCTTGGGATGGATTAGTTTGTGCTTCAAAGTGTTCATGGGTTTGAAGTGCATATGTATGTTGTGTTTATTGGAAATCCACCTGAGTTTTTAAGATAATCCTGCAACATATGAAACAACAACGTTGCTATGTTTGCTGTATTTTTCTTTTGACTCTGTTGTGGAAGTGCTCCTATTAAAACTTTTTGTGGCTTTGACAAAGGACCAGCTTTGATAGCCACAATTATTGAGAGCTTTCATGATGTGATTACTTTCCTTTTCTATTCCTTTTCTGCTTGAAGGCAAAATTTCAGCCCAGTGTAAGGTTCTAATAACTCCCAGTTTGTTTCCAATGGATGGTGGGAGTCAAAAACTCAATCGTGATCTGTGTGAGTGGACTTCCTGTGTACTTCAGTAGTGAGGCTTCTGTTTTCTTTGATGTGTATTGCACAGTCCATAAAAACCAGACAATTATTTTTAACATCCTCTTGTGTGAATTGGTTATTGCTGTCAACAGCATTGATGTTTTCTATGAAAATTTCCAATTCATGTGTTTTGATTTTGATCCAGGTATCATCCACATATCTAAACCAATGGGTTGGTGGGGTTCCTGTGAAAATGTACAGTGCTTTAGATTCAAATTGTTCCATGTAGAAATTAGCCACAATAGGAGACATAGGTGAGCCCATTGCACTGTAAAAATTATCATTGTATTTAAAAGAGGTGGTAGTCAAGCAAATGTCCAATAGAACACATATGTGGTCTGGGCTGAGTTTTGTTCTGTGGGCTAATGTGTTGTGTTGTAGCAGTCTTTTCCTCCTGCCTCAGACGTTGAAATACAGATGAAAAGTGAAGTGACATCATAAGAAACCATTGTTTCATCAGGATCCAGTTTTATTTTCTGAACCTGACTGGTAAATTCTTGTTAGTTGTTAATGTAATGGGGGTGTTACAACCAAGAGTGCTAACAACATTGCTAAATGTTTTGCAGTGTTGTATTTGGCAGAGCTGATGCTGTTGACTATTGGCCTAGGTGGAATTCCTTCTTTGTGTATTTTTGGGAATCCATATATGCATGGACTGGCTTCCCCAGGATTAAGGCAATAATATTGCCATTTGTTGTTGTCCTTATTTAATAGCTGCAAACAGTCAATGACCTTTTTCTTATAACTGCTGGTAGGATTTCCCTTCAGAGACTCATAGGTATTAAAGTCCTTCAATCAATTGTTCATCTTCAATCAATTGTTCATCTTTTTTTCATCTAGTCATTTATGTTAAGGACTACTCTGCATCTCCCTTTATCATCTGGCAAGATGGTGATGTTAGGGTCTCTTCCCAAGGGTGTCACAGTTCTCCTTTCCTGAACTGTGAGGTCAGAGGGGGTAATTTGGCACTGATATCTTTATCCTTAATTGCTCTGCCTATGATTCTGCTAATTTGTTACTTGTGATAGCTGATTCTGTAACAGCAATTAATCTACAATTGGAATATGTTCTGATGTTACTGCAAAATTTAGTCCTTTGGATAAAACATTATTCTCTGAGTAAGCTCTTTGTCAGATAGATTTCTCACCCACTTGCCAATTCTCTGTGTTCTCTCATTAAGGTAGGTTTATATGTTTTGTGCGTTATTTCGTGCCTAATTTGCAAAGTAACAATCTTGCCTTTCTTTGCCCTTGTTATTATATTTTCTATTATTTTTAATAGAAAATGTTGTTGGCATTTTCTATGAAAAATAATTGTCTTGAGTGTTGCTCCATATCTTC
>JANHZU010005941.1:48061-60003 GCA_032468055.1 Acrochordus granulatus | reverse complement strand
AATCTAATTAGCTTGTTAAGTATGTGTTGTATAAAGGTGAAGGTCACCCTGCCAGTCGTGACCGGCTCTAGGGGGGCAGTGCGCATCCCCGTTTCCAAGCCGAAGAGCCAGCACCTGAGACCTTCCCACCAGCGCAGGCGGCACCGGTTTCTCTCCTCGGGTTCGCACCCTCTGAACTGTGCGGCTGGCAGGAGCCGAGGAGCAGCAGCAGGCGCTCGCCCTGCTGCAGGGCAACGCCGGGACTTGAACCCGGGCTGCTGACCTTCCGCTGGCAAGCTGAGCTCTTGCCTGCTTGCACCGCTGCGCCTCTCTTTTATGTTACGTTATACAACTCATTTTTAACCATCATATGCATGTCTATTCTATCAAATTATAAAATACATATGTTACGTTAGATACTTTGCTTCATTGTTTGTTTATTCCCTTTCTATCAACCTACTGATCAACATATCAATATCTTATTTATTTCCAAACACATTTTACACAATATTTCTTATACTTTTAAATTTAATTTCTTAGTCATCTAGTCTTTATCTTCTGTAAACATTTCTCTGATAAATGCCCTCAGCAGAAAGTCCCGGAACAGTTTCCAAACATCCCAAAATTATTCGAGTTGTAGTCCTCCTGGAGGGCAGTCAGCTTTGCCATCTTAGTCAGATCAATGTTTTAGGAGCCAGTCGTCCACCGTGGGAATCCTCCCTTCCTTCCACGTTCTGGTGTATACCAATCTTGCTGCAGATACCATATACAAAACCAATTATCCATGTTGTTTCTCAAATTGTGTATCCATTATTCCTAAAAGAAAAGCTTCAGGTTTCATAAGTACCTTATATTTTTTTTAAAAAAATTGTATAACCTCTGCCAGATTTAACCAATATTTTTTAACTTCTTTACATGTCCATCACATATGGTAAAACGTACCTGAAAATTGGGCACATTTCCAGCATTTATTAGATGATCCATTGCACATCTTGGATAATTGGTCAGGAGAATTACGGTCTTAAAGAGAACTTTTATAAAATGATGTACAGATGTTATCTATTTTATGAAAATTCTCTTTAAGACCTTTATTCAAAGTAAATTTTACTCCAACGGACCACACATGATCCCATTGTTCTAGAGTAATATTATAACCCAGATTTTTGATTCATTTAATCATACACTACTTGACATATTAATCTTCAAGATTCAATTTCTATGGCATTTTGTAATTTTTGCAATTTAAGTGATCATCTCCAGTACCTAACATTTGTTCCAACTCCAGCTTATTTTGAGCAAAAATGTAGCTTCTTTTTTATCCAACTTAAACCTTTCAAAAATTTGATTACAAATAAACCAATGACATATGAAACGTTTACTTATAATTTCTTTTCTTTAATTTAGATTCTCCATCAACAAAGGTTAAAATATCTGCCTACATTTAGGTCTTTCGGTCATTTCCCTCCTGTAAATCTTCATGTGGAGAAAGCCACAACGGAGTCTTTGGCAGCAAAAGTGCTTTATACGCTTTAATAAGGGCATACCTAACAAAATGGCCTTTAAATAACGGATTAATTTTAAATCTTTCATACCACAAGTACGCATGCCACCCAAATCCCAAGTATGCTTCGTGCCCCAAGAGCCTTGTGTTCGTTAAAGTAATCCATTATTTCAACCACACCAGACAGCAAGCATCATAACACAATCTCAGATCAGGTAATCCCGAGCCTCCTCTTCCTTTAGCTTCTTGCAACAGTTTAAATCTTATCCTTGTTGTTTTGCCTTGCCATATGAATTTAGAAATATCTTTTTGCTATTGTAGCCAAAATCGGTATCATCTGAAAGAGAAATAATCCTCGGTAAAACATTCATTTCAATGGCAGATATTCTACCCATCAGAGATAATTGCTGTTTACTCCATCCGTCAGTATCATGCTTGATCTCCTGCGAGGTCTTACCATAATTGTTTTGAAACAACATACAATTCATAGTTGTTAACCAAACTCCCAAATATTTAACCTTTTTTCAATCTCAAAATTTCTTTTTCTTGTTCATCCATGTTTTTAACTAACATTTTTGTCTTTATTTTCAAGCCAGCCAATTTACTACACTCTTTCAATACATGGTCTATATCAGTTATGCGATCTTGCAACATCAACACCATATCATCAGCAAAGGCACATACCTTGAAGTTTTGATTCCTTATTTGGAGGCCCTTCATCTTTACCTCTTGTGTGATGTCTCTCAGAAAGACTTCCAAAACCAAAATAAACAACAGTGGAGATATGAGACATCCTTGGCACGTCCCTTTCTGAATTTCACAAGGTTTAGACAGTTCTCCATTTACAGTTATCTGCACCTTCTGTGGTACATAAATCAATCTCAAACTCTGCAAGAAGTTCTGTCCCAAGTCCATGTTCTGTGCCATTTTAATCATAAAATCCCAGTTCAAATTATTAAAGGCTTTTTCCTCATCCAAAAGTATTAAAGTGGCCTGTTCACCAATACATGATTGGAAATACTCTGTAATGTCTAACACAACTCTCATGTTATCCCTCATCTGTCTTTTAGGCAAAAAGCCACACTGATCTTCAGATATATAGTCCTTTAACAATTCTATTGGCCAGAATTGATGTAAAACTTTTGTAATCATTGTTAAGGAATGAAATTGGCCTGAAATTCTTAGTTCATGTCAAATCATGTCCCTCCTCAGGCAGTAGAGTGCAATATTAGCTTCCTTCCAAGAAGGTATAGGGACACTCTGCATAACTGAGTTCATCTAGTCTTTGACAGATAGCAATAATTTGTCTTCAAAGCATTTATTATAAAAATTGGCTAAGCCACCTGGGCCTGGTGCTTTTGCCATCTTGCCTGTCTTAATAGCTTCCACGATTTCCATGGTTGTTATTGGACTTTTCAAGATACGCTGCTGGTCTTATTTCAGTTTAGGCATTTTTTTATTTTTTAAGTAAGAGTCCATCTCTTCTTCTGAAACACCACTGTCTTTATAAGGATTAGAATAATAGTTCCAAAAAGCATTTTGCAATCTTGTATTTTTCTGTTAAAATGGTCTCCTCCTCTCAAATTTTCATAATATACTATTTTCCATTTGCTTCCTCAGTCTATAAGCTAACTATCTTTTTCAGCAGACTCTGAAGTGGTTAAGCTGAAGCCTTAAGGCTATCGCCTCTTGAAATCTTTGCTACTAACTTTCTGCTTTAGCTTGTAATGTGAAAACTCAGAATATCCTATTTCATTGTTTTCCTGCCCCTTTTGAGAAATGTATATATTCCTTACCATTTTTCCTTTTTTCATATGGGGCTGAGGAAGACTCCTGGATGGAAGCAAAAGCATTTCCCTGTAACATCTAAAAATAAAAGTCTAGTTGCCTTTTTAAGGAAGTTTGCAAAAATTTTTGCAATTTTGTACACTAGTTATTTGACCAATCTGATTAAGAATGCTCTGTGAATGCAGACTGTATGAGCTGCAGATTTCAAGTGCTACATTTCCAGCCACACTTATTTTCTTTTACAGCCGATGAAGCCAAATGAGGCCAATGGCAGAATCCTAGGATACTGGGTGGCACTCAGCTCCAATCCGAATGCTGGGAGTTCATTCTCTCTCTGCAACACCACGGAGAGCCAGTGCACATTTTTGGTGCCACCAGGAGCCCAGAGGATTTATCTTACAGCCTACAACTCTAGAGGTACATCTCAACCCACAGAAATCTTCTTGCTGGAAAAAAAAGGTAGGACCTAGACTGACTCATTGTCTCATTTTTGTGCATCTATCAATCATTTTTAAAAGGGGGGCAATAACCTTTGTCTCTATTTTCAAATTTCCTCAAACATACACATTTTTGTTGGACATCTTGTTTGATGCATGCAGTTTTGACAATTAATGTTCCTTGACATGACTACCATTTCCATGAATGTATCTGTTTTTAATGTAGACATTATTTAGATATATTCTTTATTAATTAATGAATATTGTATGATTTGGAGATGTGTACATTTTGAAGAATAACTAAATTTCGGATCAGATAATGCAGCCAGAGAGATCTCCAGAATTCTCTCACAGAATTTGTCAGCTGACAAAGCAGCCATAGCTGAAAATTGAAGAAGTTGGTCTGGAAGATCCAAGTGTTGAATGAACTGTTTTCAATTTGATTTTCTTTTAGAATTAGAAATGGTTAGATTTTTTTCTTATTTGAGCCTTCAGGTCAGTGTTAATTCCTGCCAACTGCTTGCCCTGCAGTTTCTTGGCAAGATTTTCAGAAGTACTTTGCCATTCCCTGCTTCCAGGGCTTAGAGAGACTGACTGGCCTAAGGTCACCCAATTGGCTTGATGCCTAATGCAGGACTAGAACTCAAGTCTCCAAGTTTCCAACTTGATGCCTTAACTACTACCTCAAACTGGCTTTCTCTTGCGAACATAGCTGATCTATATTTTGATTTTGGGAAGGAAAATCTTCTCAGACTGCTTCTGTTGTGCAAACTGAGATGGATATTCATAGATATTCTTGTGATCTGTTGGAAACCAGAGTTGTTAAATTGGAAGTGGGTAGTGAGATTTGGATAAAGTACAGGGCCACCCAAAGGGAGTTTCGTCCCTGGAATAGTGTTAAGCCCATATCCAAAAGATTGTCAGGCTCCTTTAATAAGCACACAAGCAAAATATCTGAGTCAAACCACAGCTTCCTGAAGCACCCTGCTGCTATTGGCCAGCTGCTGTTTGAGGCAATCCAGGCTGGACTATGGTTATTTCTAGAGACCAAACAGGTTTAGGAAAGAAGCTCATGTAAGAGAACAAGATTCTCTCCACCCAAAGCAGGCAGAGGGGCCTGGAAAAAAATCCTGGGGAGCCAGGAACAAGGTTCATGTTTGCACCTGCCTCAAGTGCCCAGTAGGTGTTGGGCTGATGCTTCCCCCTAGAAATAACATTAACACTGATCAAGCACTTGGCAAAGTACATCAGGTTGTACCTCAAAAGGGCTGCAGCTCATTCCTGCTTAAGAGGAAAAAGACTGGAACAGCCAAGAACAATTGTCTGGCATTGGTTGGGGACAAGCAGGCAATCTCCTGAGGTCTTTGCAGAAAAATGGTTTCCCTGGCACATTAATGCCACAGCTAGGTCCAAATGAAAATAAAATCCAAAGGCAAGCAAGGCACCAATTTCCTAGGGCCCTGTGAGGGGGTTTCTTTACCATGTGTTTTGTGGGAGGGAACAATTGCACAATGCACAAGAAGGAACAGAAGCAAAACAGGAAGCATGGCCCCTTTTTTGCAAGTCCATCTTTGTAGATAGTAGATAGGGTTTTTTGGTTGATTGTAAGCAGTTGAGATGCTTTCTTTCACGGGAATTTGCTTTTTCCCATATTAGTCTAAGCTACTCTGTCATGACTTCATGACATTGCCTTTATCTCATCTTTCATCCATAAGTCACACAAAAGTGGTGCTTTCCCTTTAAGCTAACAGCATCTAACATCAGAAATTGTTTTGTTTGTTTATTTAGTTAGTTTTCACATTTCTGAATTATCTATCTTCCCTCACGGAAGGACTATTTGTTATCCTTGGACATCCCGTAGCCTGGAGGCAAAGTCAGATGGGACTAGCTCAGCGCCTAGTGACCACCTCAGGCTGATGCTAGGCATGCCCCCTCCCCTCAAGTCCTAGCCCCCTCTCAAGGGCCATCCTTGCATGGGATCAGAAGAGTCTGGCTTTTCCACCAAGACCCTCTCTATGGATATCTGCCACTTCCCATCCTAGTGGCAGAAAGACCCAAGCTCTCCTTCTAAGCCCACATAACCTTGCAGATGGTGAATAGGGAGCTCAACTTGAGGAGCCTGAACTGAAAGAGCTGGGCTTTCTGGTTTCTCCCCTAGCCCACTGAACCATGGGCATGAGGATGCACCAAGAGTGGCAAGTGCTTTAACCAACACAAATTTATTGCTCTTTTGACACTTCATACCTGTTCACCAATAGGTGAGTTTTGAGAGGAACTGAAGTCCATCCTTGTAGAGTTACTAAGAAAATATCTGAAATGCAACAGGGGAGCTTGATCAGGGATTTAAGTAGGTATCACTTAAACACTTCACAGTCATAATCCAATAGTCTAAAAAGGCATTTTTTGAGTAATGTGTGTGTTGTTTACAGGCTGCTTGATTGCAAATGACCCTGGATGGCTTGTACTTTACAAGAATAAAAATTAGAAACAAACCATTGATACCAAGAACAGAAATCAACAGAAGCAGCAAAAAACATAGCTACCCTAGACAACACTGCCCCCCTACAAAAGCCAGGCCTGGGAGAAGAGCAGAATTTAGAAGGATTTTCAGAACATCATTAGCGAAGGAGATGCCTCTGGGGAGAAGCTGTTCCATAGGGCAGGCACCTGACATTTCAACCCATCCAATCTGTTTCCTAGCAGAACCCTGAAAGGGAGTTTACCCCAAATATCACCTGAGTATCCAGTGACCACCCACCCTCTGCAGCAACTTTCTCTCTGCAAATTTCTCATAGTCAGTGGAACTTAATATGGTGCAGTTTCAGGGGAAATTCCAACATTTTATTGGCAAAGCTACATGAAGAGGCAGCTCTTTCGGAGCTTCCTGCTTCTTCCAACCCAAACCTCAATTTCCTTTATTCAGCATTTTCTAATACTGTTCTCAGGCCAATCTGTGCTCAAGATCCAGGCTTCCCCACACAATAAGAATGCCTTCCGGCTGTGGTGGGATCCTCCAAAGACCCCAGCTATAGGCTACATTGTTGAGTGGTACCAAGTGACCTCCGCGGCAGAGGACAGCAACATGGAATGGAAAAAGCTGCAGAATGGAAGCATCACAGAAACTCTGATTCAAGGTGATCCACTGCCAGGGAAAAGCATTTTCACTCTCTCAGCATTGTGAAAACTAAGCAGCCTACTCTTTGGCATTTACAGTCAACATTTCCCAGCTGCAAAGTTCAGGCCAGCACAACTTTTGTCAGATCTGGACCATGGGGAATCATCGTATTGCTTTATTAGCTGGCTCTGTTTGTCCACCTTCCAAGATTGTTTTACCCAAACCAGTCCCTTTTTAAATCCGAAATCTTGACTTGGATAAATCTTACAGGTCTTCCACATGGGTTTTGCACTCTAGTAGTAGTGAGATGATCTCCTGCCTATGACAGCTTGGGGCCTCATTTGTTCAGAATGATGTAAACAAAACTAGGATCACTTGGCATGATCTTCATCCATTAATAATACATTTGCAAAAATTGTTGCTTTTGGCTGCATCTTTTGTAGATGCTTCTTCCACTGCAACTGAGTTATGTATGATATTACATTCAGTTATGCTTATGCTGTAGGCAAACTATCCCTACTGTAAGGAGGTTAAGTTAACCCTAACCTTAACCCTAACCCTTAAAAACACAATGGACTCCTGGCCTAGATACCCTCCATATATGCAGTTACCAAGAATTCTGCGAACTGAATTTCTCCTCTCTGGAGTTTGACCAACTGGAAGGAAGTTGCCCTGGAATCAAGATTCCCACCTGGCTTTAAGGAAATATTCCCACAGCACCCAAAGGGCTTTAGCTTTCATGACTGCCTTCTTCTCTGTGAAGAGAAGAACCAGAGGGTGGAAAAGAGGTATGCAGTGGGACCAATTTCAGAAAGATGTTTCAAGGAAGTAGCAGCAGAGGAGATGGACACTGAGTATATTGTATGCTCTGTGTGCTTGGTAGCATATTCATTAATATCTAACTGATCACAAAGCATTAAATGTAAGTAAAATTAATATAATGACAGTATTTTTGTGGAATTGTTGGTACTCTCTAAGCTTGATTGCTTGCTTGAAGATGTTTCATTATCCAACTAGGTAACATCATCAGTGCTCTTTTATAGGAACACACTATTTGTTGGAAATGAAAGGAGCTGCATTGTTGTATGTAGTATGGACTCACAGAATAAATGAAAGTTTAGCAGTGCACCATTTTGAAAGGGCAAATCAATTACAGAGCAAGCAGTGGTTTGACCGCAGGAGCTTAAACAGAGAGTGGGAATGTACCCATTTTACTCTAGCCCTTCCATTCTTACTAACATCTTCCCCTTCTCTTTTTCAGAAAACATTGAACCTTTCCAGCGCTACAGCATCTACATCTACCCCCTCTACAGGGATGGAGTAGGGGTGCCCCGGTCAATGGAAGCTTACACAAGGCAGAAAGGTGCATCTTCCACACAAGTGCTGGTTCAAATCAGTGTCCATCATCAAGGCAGAAAGTCTTTTTCACTCAAAAAAGTCCTTGATTGCAATTCTACATTTGAGAGAAATTGAATGATTTCTAATTGTCTCTGGATGTGTTATTGTTTCAGGAATGGGGTGTAGAAGAAAGTAGCAGTGCAGATTAAGCCTGCTATCCAGTTTAATTTCCAAAGATATAACAATGCAGACTACTGGTAGCATTCCACCTTCACTTTTAAATGCTGTTATTTGAAGCTGGCACGATGAGAGACTATTAGTAAGTAGTCAGTAGAATCAGGAAGATCAGTTGCTCATCCAACTTTAAACTTTGTGAGCTGTGACCAAAACTGTTTCCAGAGGCTGGTTATGGCAAGCTGAAGTCTAGTCTGTTCCGTCTACCCCAGTGGGGCCACCTGTCCTCAGCATCCCCTTCACTCCGATGTACAGTTGATCACACTCTCATTCCCTCCTGTCTCCACAGCTCCATCTAGCAGTCCCAAAGTTCATCCCAAAAACATTGGTGTGTCCACAGCTGAAGTATCGTGGGAACCTCTCCCCATCAAAGAGCAGAATGGATTCATCACCAGCTACACCCTCTTCTGGATCAATCCCAACGAAGGTGCTAGAAGTACGTTTGCCCTCTCTCTGCAGTTCTGGTGATATGTGGCTTCTCCTCCAAAACAGGGAGTCCCTTCATCCCCACTATTGGTCACAACTGGATTTCAGCTAAGAAGAAAGCAGCCACTGCTTTCAAAAGGGCAGTTCCAGACCCTTTTGTCTCTGATGAATCAAGAAGAAATAGGATGACTCAGTCTGTAACCAACATTTATTTCTTTCCGATTGGAAAGATTTCCCAGTGCTGCTTCTTTCTATATTTTGTCTCTTTTCTAATAAACCCATAACTCCTCCCTCCATCCTAACCCCTCCTTCCACTGCAATAGAAAATTACATCCAAGCCTCTGGCACCGAGACAACTAAAGTTGTGTGAATTGTGCAATAGACAAAACCACACACTTGTCTTCAGAACAAAAGATGGAGAAAGAAGGAAAGGGGAAGAAGGCAGTTTGTTCAGAAATCCTCTGCACAAGCCAACATGGGATTTATTTATCCAAAGTATGTGATCTAAATGGATAAGTAGGCTGTCCTCCAAAAAGGGTGTGCTCAAAGATGTGTCAGGAATGAGCATTTTTCATGCAATCAGACCCTCTGATATACATCTATAGTGTTAGTCAATCTAAGGAGGAAGTTGCAAAAGATTTCCATCCCCTTGAGGATTAAATATATTGTTTGCAAATTATAAACGTATGTACTTTATAGCAATATGTCTCATTTAAAGAACAGTAAGAAATTGGATTTTTCTTTCAAAAATAAAAAATATAATCTAAAAAATAGCCCAAAATAAAAAAAATATTCAATCTAATCAGCAGAAAATAGGATAGAAAAGATTTGCAGGGCGGGACACTGAGAAAGCAGCATAAAGGAAGGAGGAGGCAGAGACCATACCAGACTTTCCAAGCCACACACACACACACCCGCCTGTGCCTTTTTCATTCCTAAAGCACCGGGGAGGAGACATATTTTTAGATAATGACTGACTGACAATAAAAACTTGCATTAAATATAACCAAGCACTTTTAAATATTGTTGATGCTTGACATATTAATATTAGAAGAGAAAACGTGGTGCCTTTCAGATATTTTAGAATATATAGCAGCTAAATAGGAACTAAACTGATTAAGCCAATATGACCCACAGCTGGCATTGCCAATGGTCAAAGATGATAGGAGCTGATTTCCCACAATATCTGGAGGACTACAGATTGCCCTCATGACTTTGCCATGACTTGGCTTTCCAAGGTGGTGGTCATGCCATACCTTATCACCACAACAAGCAGACAGAAAGACGTTTAGGAAGGAGGGTAAGGGACAGAACCATGCTGTATATCATTACTGTTCTACTGCTTCCTTTTGGTTTTTAGGCCATTCCAGTCTGAAGTGATAGCAAAATATTATCAACTTTTTCTCTAGGTGTTGTTGTGAATGCCTCTGTACACACCTTCACCGTCTCAGGTCTTTGGCCTTCAAAGATGTATAGCCTGCATATCATGGCCTCTACAATGGGTGGGAGCACGAATGGGACCAGTCTTGTGATCACCACCAAGGCAATGGGTAAGGAAAACCCTGGCAGTTTGAGATTGGCAAAGGAATTCAGCCATAGTTAGCTGAGACCATGGAAATGGAAATAAAACATTACGAAGCCCATAATAAGCCATATTGAGGGTGTAGGATTTTCCTAGATCTGCAAAGGATACATGTACTGTAGTCCTCGATTTATGACAATTGGGACCAGAATCTTAGTCACTGAGCAAAACAATCTTTAATGGAGACAACATGACCATTTTTCCCAATGACTGCAATGCCAGCACTCCCAGTTGGGATTGTTAAGCAATCTTGTAGATCATTAAGCAGAGTCTCAGGTAAGGAGCATAGGGTTATGCCAAGGGGCTTGAGAGAAGCCCTGGGAAGAGGGGGGATGCTGCAGTGTGGTGCAAAGCTTCAGCCAGTCCAGCTTGACCCTGCTATCTCATTGACTCATTGGAGGCAGTGCTGGGGAGGCCTTGAAGTAGAAACCCAGGGCCTTCAAGCAATCTTGGCCAGGGGTCACTACCCCCAGTGTTCTTGCTGTGTTCTGGATGCATTCTCCAAATTGAGCAAGACGTGGAAAACATGAAGCGGCTTTGGAAGAGAAGGCCTTGTGCAACCACGTGCTGCCTCAAAGAGGTCACACAGGCCTCTCAGCAGTGGAAGAAAAAAGAGCTGAAGGTGAGCGGCACACCTCAGATCTTAGGGAGCATTAGACAGCAGGGGCAATCACACCATTCTTCAAGCCTCACGCACCTTGGAGAACAGTGTAAGGCAACATTTCTCAATGGGAGGGCGAAAGTCAAGCCCTGGGGCTGGTGACAGTTGGCTTAGATTGCTGAAGGTCCTGGCCTCTATTTCAGCCCCAATCTTGGCACTACCAAGTGTTGCTGCGCAGACCATCTAGATGGGGGGTATAGGTAGGGGGAGTTGCACTGCCCCTGCAGTCATAAGTGTGGGCAGGCTGCCAAGCACCCAAAGTTTGATCACGACCGTGAGGGCACTGCAGCAATGAATGAATGGTCCTATGTCAAGGATTACCTGTGTCAGTACAATGCAGTCTCTGAGGAACCATATCACCCCAGCGGGATTGGCCTACCCCACCTGTGCTACAGAAGAGGTATGCTGCAGACCCTGTTGGACAAGGAATTCCAACAAGCGGGGTCCAGGAGAAGAGCCTTTTCTGCTGTGGCTCACACACTCTGGAACATCTATGTTCTCATTATTCCAGGTGATGTCTAGTAGCAAAATTGCAAAAAAACTCGCATACCAAATTTTAAAAAGGCAACTCGACTTTTTATTTTTAGATGTTACAAACATTTCAATTACAATCCAGGAGTCTTCTTCAGTCTCACAGAAAAGAAATAGAAAAATGATATGGAATATATGAACACATTTCTCAAAAGTAATATCTGGTTCTCACATAACAAGCTAACCTGGCACTCCTGACACTCTTCTCCATCCACTCCATCCTGCCTGCACTCTCTTCTTCACTTCTTTGTCACATTTCTCCTACTTTGGACGGTCAACCCTAGGTATTTAAAGTCATCCACCTTTGCCACCTCTACCCCTTGCAGCTTCATATTTCCACCATCTTCTCT
>JANHZU010005941.1:30314-40338 GCA_032468055.1 Acrochordus granulatus | reverse complement strand
CTGCCGCTGCGCTGCGGGCCGAGGCCGAGTGCGCCTGCGTGAGCCAACAGCCCGCCCTCTCCTGCGACGCGCCGCTTCTCGGCGCTCTCAGCGCTCCCTCCGACGTGCAAGATGGTGGCATCCGGCCCGTGACCGCCGACCATGCTGCGGCTGATGCTGCGCGGCACTTCAGCGCTCGCCTGGAGGAGCCGCCCCGGATTCGTCGCGGCAGCGGAAGCCCGCCCAGGACCAGGTGAGGAAGGGAGAGCGGACGGCAAGACGTCGGACTAGCGTGGGGCACCTCTTCTCCTTCTGCCTTGCGGGCGCCCCTCACTGCTTCCCCGCAGCCGTCGGATTATAACACCCATGTTGCTCTTCTGCACGACTGTAGAATGCGGGGCTCGAGAGCCCATTCGGCCCTGGCCACGATGGAGCCGCCCGCCTGGGGTTCCGTCCCGAATCGGCCCTGCAGGCGTTTCCGGCGGGGAGAATCGTGGCCTCGTAAGGTTGGAGGGAGGTTCGTGGCGTTGCCCGGACCTGATTCGCAGCGGCCCGAGAGCGAGGGTTCTCTGCATTGCGGCTCTCATTCCTGGGCGCCTCTGTGTAGGCTGGCCTAAAAACGGGCGAGAACCGAATAAGGTGTGGCCACACAGCGGTGCAAATTCGCCGGCCTGCTTCAGTTCCGTGTGTTCGGGACCCAGCGCTTTTATGACTCGAATCAGCGCGATCGCGCCTAAAGGCGTTCTGGAAACACCTTTTCGCCCTGAGGTGAAAAACAGGCAGTCACCTGACTTGCGAGCCTGAGCTGGAACAGCGCCCATTCTTCGACCTTTCCCTCTCCTTGGGCAGGTCAGGCAACAAGAGGAAAACTAGATGCTTTTTCAAAAACGGGAGATAAACGCTTTCCGTATGGTACTGATCTTAGGCTGACAGGCTGCTTAATCTCTCCAGACGTCAAGGGGGAGCAAAGCTAACTTCTGTTGCTTCATGACTTCCAGCGGGAAGGTGGTACTGCATTGTCCCAGTGCACAGTCCTGAACTGGTTCTGCATACATTTTTGTCTTTTTAGGCAAAAGCCCTTTCCTCCAAATTGCCAGAGAATATGCCAAGCCTATCCAGAAAAAAAAACAAGGTATTTTTTATTATTATAAAATAACTGAACAATGTATAATAAAAGTTATACATTTATTATTATAAATGTATAATTTTTATTATACATTGTTCAGCTGGTAGAAAGATGGGGCATAAATTAAGCAGTGGCCAGCTTGGAGTCCAGTTGCTGAGGATGTGAACCTTTGTCTATAATCCCAAACCCTGATTGACTAAAATAGGGAAGTAAAAGGAGTAAACTATGACACTTCGCTTTTTTTTATATCAGGACACATATTGGCCCAGAAAATTGGGGAGCTGGATTTTCTTTTGACTTCTGAGCAACTGATCTTATAAAGTAGCAATTTTCCTCCACTTCTACCACACTCTTCTTTCTCCTTACCACCTGAGAATTGAGGAAGACCTTGAAACTTTTGAAAATACTATTTTGGGGATAAATATCTAGTCGGCCACTATCAAAAACAAATGTTGAACAAAAATTAATAGCAAAATAACTATTCTGTTTTAACCACCTTTTTTTTCAGCTGTCCCTAGCCATTTGGATGATCTGCCTTGTACAATGTTGAAGAAAGCTTATGTCAATGTTTCAACTATAAACAAGTAAGATTTGTAAGGATTGGTGGAAAAATTGGGCAAGGGGAGTAGAGTTGTGAGTTTCTACTTCCCCTAGCCAGCAGTTGTGTAATACTAGCATGCCCTCAATTCTGTCACCTACCAAATTTTATTATTGGAAGAAAAAAAAAACCTAAAATACAATCTCACAAAATACCCACCCTAGGCCATCTGTTGATTGTCTCTGGAGAAAAATGGTTCCTTCAGCATTACTTTTAATTTCCTAATTTTCTGTATCCTAAAAACTATTTGATGCCAGTGGCAAATACTAAATTCTTCAGGAGATAAAAATAAATAATCCAGGGAGACTCTATGCTTTCCTGCAGGGTAGATGATGTTGTCAGAAGAATGCTGTCTCTGGAAATGGCAAGCCAGGTTAGTTTTTTGTTTTCCTTTTATAGACAATTTGGGGTTTAGGAACAACTATTACTACCAAATGGTCAGGAAACGGACATCACAGGAACTAACAGAATTCTGTTTTATTGTTTTAGAGTATAATAATAGAATATGAAAAGCCTATCAAAGATTCTCTCTTTGTTCTTTTGCTAAAGAGAAGGTAGGATTTTTTCCTCATCTCCTGTCTCTCTGGGCTCAGCTGATATAATGGCCACCAAATTCTTTTTCAAGGCTGTCTCTATACTCTTCTACAACATACCTCATTCTGTTCCTATGCATCTGATATCTGTTTGCCTAAACAATTATTTTCTTCTGTTAACTTTCATTCTGGTTCTCTCACATGCCAAATATTGTTTTGAATTTTAATTTGGTCTTCTAGTGTATCAGCTAGCCAATAACAATTTTTTATTAACTGCAGATTTAAAATACATTCCTCCATCTCTTCATTCAAATTGTTAACAAAATATTTTATACCCTAATTTATGAAAAATCATTGAGGAGCAGTTTGTAAATAATAGCTAGGCAAGCTATTTAACTTAAATTAGCATGGAAATGTTGTCCAGAGTCACAGGAAGAAGGGGCTCTTTCCCAGAGGCAAAGAGACTGCTGAGCTTGGAATGCCTGGTAGTCAGGAAGAGGGCAAAGGCAGATCCTCCCTAGCTGTTCACTGAGTTATGCAGATAGTTGCTTTAGTCTGTTTGCTGAATTTTCCTTTTCTCCTTTTTGAAGATAGAAGGAACATTTCTTTTCCTTCCACCATCACCAGGATTTCTCAAGTATGAGATCCAGGCAAAGCATTATCTAATTCCTTTCCTCTCATAGAACTCATCTGACCCTGGAGTAAAATGGTTTTCCCTGACAATCAGTATCAGAAAAGTATTGATGTTTTTGAACTTTTGTGTTGACAAAAACTCCTATAAATATCGTAGACAACCAAGAAAATAAACTAATGAATCATTGAACAAATCAACCCAGACTTGTCATTTGAAGCATAAATGACCAGGTTCAAATTATCTTACTTTGGACATATTCTGCAAAGACTTAGCTCTATGAAGATGGTGCTAAATGCTCGAAGAGATGAAATGAAAGAGAAAAAGGATAACCAGAAATAAGGTGGATGGGCTTCATTATAGCAGCAATGGGGGCACTAATGGAAGATGTGAAAGACCAGGTTAGGGACAGATCTTCATGGAGAAAATCTCCATGGACTAACAGTCCACAATGACTTGATTATCAGTGTTTCCATTAATTGCCAGCTGTCTAAAACTAGTATCCTTTACTACTTGAGTTCATTCTGAGCTTTCTCTTTTATTATAACATCTTTACAGTTCACGGCTACTGCTGTGTAGTATCTCCAGGCTTGGTCCTCTTTCAGCTTTGGTAGATATACCTTTGGGGGGGTTAGTTCTTCATTAGTTTTTGTGTGATCATGTTATTTTAGATATTTTTAATCCTGCCTTTATGAATAATTCAAGAGGACAAATATACCTAATACTCTTCCTATTTTCCCTACAACAACCCTGTGAAATGGGTTGGGCTGACAAAGCATCACCTCACTGGCTTTTATAGTTAAGGTGGGACAAGAATTAACAGCCCCTCATTTGTGCTTTTGCTGTTCTCCCTTTTCATGGTGGAATTATTTTCAACTGGGCTTTTACAGTCTCCTTTTATAGGAATGCCTAATGATCTTCAGCTCTTTTCCTCATTGTCTTTTCCTGTGATGAGGTCCTATTTGTCACTGCTCTAATTTCTTTAAATCTGTTTTTTTAAATCCGAGATATATGTTCAGTCAGCCTAGTTTTCTTTAGAATGAAGAATCTAACATTACCTAATTTCCCCCCAATATTTCTGCTACTGTTGCTTCTTTGAATATTTCATTCCTATTGGTTAATGTCAGTCCAAAGATAGATGATTCTGCTAGTTGTCTGAGGAAAAAAGTTATCAGCAGGAAAAATCAGGAACATCCCAGAAGGAGCCTGCTTGGCAGTTTGTATCCTAATGGCTTCCAAGGAAATGAAAGTCCTCTATCATTACTGTCTCTTTGAAAGTTCCAGAGTTTATCTTTGAAAATCATCTTTTAAATTTGCCCAGTACTATTAATTGCTTTCACTCCTGCCTCCATTTTGTTTAAATCAAAAGCTCTATACTGTACTATCAGGTTCATTCAGTTGGATCTCTCAACAGATGTGGATTTCTTTTAACTAGTGGAATGCAAAACATTTCAAATCAAGTTTCTGGAATTTGGAACACCCTATTTCAAAAGGGAAACAGGCTGTGTCGAATATATTGGATATGTTTTGCCTATTGTGGATTGAGCATTCAAATCCATTCAGTTCAAAATAGTTTGCATATCTCACTCTTCATATTGTCTCTCTTAATCATAAACTTTTTAGTACAACAATACCAAGTCATAAATGGGTTGTATGACATTTTATGGGTTGTATGCCAGCAAATGTCCCACTTTCTTCTCCAGTATGCAAGTAATCGTTTGAGGTCCTTTCTGTAAGGATTTTCATTTCCAGCCCTAGATGGAACAGTACTAACATATAGTATATGTTGGGAAACTGTCTAAAATGTATAATTAATTGAACTTGGAATTTTTTGCTTGTTGAATTCTATTCCCCAGTATCACATCTGCTTGTGTCTGCAGAAGGAAAAAGTGAAAATGAAGAAAGAGCAGCTGGCAGACAAAGTCCGCAGGAACCCAAATGACTGTGGCTCTACAGAGGTTCAAGGTAGGCAGAAATGTGGCAGCAGTTATCCCTCCATCCCCTTAGGCACATGGCTGCCAGGGACGCCATTGGCATTGCCTTGTTGTGTTTGGAAGGGCCTAGTGGGTATCCAGAGAGTTTTGATGTTCAGGTTGTAGCTGTTTTCAGGAATGGGTCAAACAGAAGGAGGAAATTGCCACTGCAATAGCTGTATTGTGAAAATATTCAGTAGGATAGAAAGAATGAGATGCAAAATACACACATACAACATTGTTGGATACTGCTGGAAGCTGGTGCATTCCTTTCCATATAAAAGGAAATATTTTATATGCCTTCTTTCTGTCCTCATATCATGGTCCTTATGTCTGTCCAAGTATTTTGATACAGTTGCTTTGTATGACTAACAAGAATGTGTATTTTTTAATAATCTCTAAGTTCAGGATGTAGATGATTTGAATAATATTATTCAAATATTATTATAACTTTATAAAGTTGTGAGCTTAAAAACAATGTACTTGTTCCCAGAAGTCAGTATGGAGAAGCTAAGAATCCATTGGAGTTGAGTAACTAATACATTCAAACAAACAAATCTAACATAAAAGCCTAGTATGATAAATAGAAGTGTTGGATTGATCCACCCCCAACATGGAAGCTCATGAGAGACGATGGGGAAGTCACTCTCTTTCAGCCCAGCCTCCCACATAGGATTATGGGTGGGAGGAATTGTGTTGTGTATACACTTTGAGGGCATGAATGAAGCAGCTATATGGCAGATATTGCCAAGCTGATATCATATCAATTTTCGTTTAACATTATTTAGCGGTAAAAATGCTATTGATTAGAGCAACATTTGATAAAATTCCTTGTCATTCAGACTGATGAAGTAGGAGCTTATAAATTATGTTGCCTGGAGTTTCTAGCAGGAGAATACAGCTTGACCAAAAAAATGGCCTACCCTAATCTAGGATGGATGTCTTCTTCCACTAAGCATCTTTCTGCAGGAGGGAGGCACTCCATGCAGGGAAGGAGGGCAGAATCTTAGAAGACCAATGTCAGTGTCCCATGTCCCTCACATCCTAAAATAGGGGCTTGTTGATATAACAGTGAAGTGGCTAGATATTTGATTTGAAAATTCTGTTTGATTTATCTGCAGTTCCTCATCACTGGAAGGAGATAAAATATATACTGCAGGTTTGGTCTTGGCCTTATAGTCATTGTCATTTTTATTAATCACATCGAAGAGGATGCTTATTAAATTTGCAGGGCACTCAAAATTGGATTGGATAACTAAGCATTCAAATCTGAAAATAATCTTGATGTTAGAGAAAACAGTGGAACCTTGGATTGCAAGTAACATGGTTCACGAGTGTTCTGCAAGACAAGCAAAACTTTTTAATAAAATTTAATTTGGTTAACGAGTGAAAACTTGCAACGATGAGCTTGTGTAGGAAATATCAGAACTGAGCCAATGGTTCTTCTCTCTCGCTGCGTAAAATGCATAAAGTGAAAGTCATTCAAGAGAAAGAACTCCCAAGATTCAAATTCCAGATTCTCCTTCCAAGCAATAACCCTCCCCCTCCTCTCCTCCCTCTCATCTCCCTCACACCAGCCATAACTTTTTTCAGAGTGTACAAAGATTGACCCTCCATTTTTCCTGTCATACACACACACACACAACCCTCTTAGCAAGGCACCATCCAGCCCATCCCCCTACTGCCCATCTCTTCTGCTCTTCTCATAGCATGGAGGCAGGTTATAATCATAAGAAACATTTCCAGACCACCTAGGAAAGACATTACCGAGAAAAAAGGCTGTTTTGCCCTCAAGCGGCAGCAGTGGATCCTCCTGATCTGATAGGGCTGCCAAGATAGCAGCTGGCCAAGCAGCAGCTGATTGCCAGAATCTGCCTCAGAGTGGATCCATAGCGATAAGATTAGCACTCATAGCAGCCACCTCTCCCAGGAAATGCCTGATGAACTTCCTAAGAACTGTATAGAAACAAAAGAGGACAGAACTTCAAGGCTAGGTGGAAAGCCTCTTCCATAAATCGAGAGACCATCAAGAACTATCACCCAAACTGAACCACAGTTGTTATTCTCTGCCCAGCTTGGATTGGACTCCTGCCTCAAAATCTTCTCGCAAAAGTTAAAGTGCTGGTTAATTTATTTTTACTTTATATTGTGTATTAATCATTGCTACTTGTTTCTGATATTAGAGACAATCATTTCTACATAAAATACAA
This sequence comes from Acrochordus granulatus, assembly GCA_032468055.1. Lineage (NCBI taxonomy): Eukaryota > Metazoa > Chordata > Lepidosauria > Squamata > Acrochordidae > Acrochordus > Acrochordus granulatus. The sequence continues at coordinate 33,288 of JANHZU010005941.1, read as the reverse complement.
TTGAAAATGATTTGTATGAATATTTTTGGGTGTGTGGAATGGATCATCCAACTTTATATTGTTTCCTACGGGAAATTTTACTTTGATATAAGAGCACTTTTCCGGAACAAATTATGCTCACAATCCAAGGTTCCACTGTATAAGTTTGCATTAAAACAGAAACAAATGCAAACTTTTCTTTCAGGAAATAGACCTCAGATGCACAGGAACAAAATGGGAGAGAATGGACTTGGCAGTAACTGCATGAAAAAATACTCTGCAGGTGCAGTTCACCATAACCTAAATGAATCAGTTTATAGCCATAAAAAACAATACTTTCCAGACACAAGAAAGAAGAGTTCTAATATATTATTAGCTGCACTTATTCAAACCCCACCTAAAGTATTCAGCTTCATTCTGGGCATCACATATTTATACATTTTTAAAAAGTCTAGGTTCAGAGAAGGCCAACAAGAATGATTAGGGGAGAGAAACTTAATCTTGTTAAGATGAATTAAATAAAAATTAGTTAAGAAATGAGGGAGTACCTGTTTATACTCTCCCTCTCTGAGCTAGACCAGACTAGGAAATCAAAATTATGGATGCTAATGCTACTTTTATTATAAGGTAACAGAATCTTGCAAGTCTAAATGTACCCCTCCCTTCCACCTTCATGAAAACCAAGGAGGGTCTTATCTGAGATGCTTTCTCATGTGATGGCTCTGCCTTGGACTCCAGTTTTTTTTCTCTGACCATTTCAGCTCTTCCTGCTCTTCAAAGCTATTCTTGTGGCCCATTTCAAATCCTATAACTGAAAGAGTATCACACAGAATGTCAAGATATAATTTCTAATTCTAGAGTACCCTTTGGTATTTGACTATAAATTAAATAAAATAGAATGTTCATTAAATAATAGATTTAAGTTAAAAGAAGGCAAATTCTGATTGAATTATTAGGAAAGACTTCTTAAAAAAAGAGGAATAGGACAGAGTTGCCCATGACCCAGCAAGATGACAGGCTCCCCTTCACTGGGGGTGTTCAACCAAAGGCTTCCTGAACAACAGGATGGACTGGATAGGCTGGGACATGGTGGAAAAGTGAGTCCGTTCCCTGCTGTCTCAGAATAAGTTTCAACATCCCAATTAGGCAATGATCCCAAGGTACAGCAGGAAGTGGAGCTCTCAAAAGAAGACTTGTGAAAGTCAAACTTCAGTTGAATCCTGCTACAGAAGCTAACATTGCATAGAATTGTTATCCAACAAGTTCTTTTCTTGAGAAAGCTTTCTTTGACATTTGCCTTTTGGGCAAAAGAGATGACTATTACCAGTTCTTCCTCCTGTTTTTAGAAGTTGGCTCTGATTTGGCAGTGGGTGGCAGGGTTGTATCTGTTTGTTTCTTATAAGATTCATTGCCTTGTGGTCCTGTGCCACCCTGGCAGGAACTTGGCATGATAGAGATAACCAAGATGAATGCTTGCTCTTCTTCCTCCTTCTCCTTCTCTTCCTTCTTTCAAGAAAATCTGAGTTACATTTAATAATAATTTTACCAGTTACCCAGGAGTAGATAAATTCCTATTGTTCCTTTCTGCTTTAGCCCCTGACAGTGAATAGTTGTGCCTGATACACAGATCTTTGAAAGAATAAGTCAAAGGAGATGCAGGATATTTACCTTCTGAGGGAACAGTAGAGAGCCATTATGCCTCTAAGAATAACTGATTATTTAAAGTGTATATTTTACACTTCAGCCAAAACAGTTTCCTGATGACTTATATAAGACAATCAGTTTGATATACTGTTTGAAGTGCTGGGAAGTCACATGTCTTTCCTTAAGTATGAAGCCAGCTGGATGACTTTGGGACAGTCACTCTCCCTCAGCCCAACCCATCTCATAAGGCTGTTCTAGGGAAAGTAGGAGGTGGGAGCATTATGTGCATCATCTTGCATTATATAAAATAAGAGGATGTAAATCTATTAATAACAATACATTTTAAAAATAAGATCAATAGTAAACATACATATACCTGCCTAGAGGCTTTTTGTGTCAGACATGAAATATAAAAGGAACAGGAATGAGAATGAAGAGGACAAAGAGTTTTTTAAAAGAATATAGTGCTTATGATGACTGGTTGAACTAGAAACAACTGAGAGAGAGACAAGATGCCCAGTGGATCTGATTATTCCGCTGAATGCACGAAGAGGTCCTCTGCCTCCAGACTCACTCTGCCTTCCAGCAGGATACAGAAACAACAAGGAGCTCTCCTTGGAGTTTCCCATGTGTAACACTGAACTCCCTTGTACCAAAAAGAAACTCTGCCTGTTAAGGTGATCACAACTAAAATTGTGTCTGTTCATGTGTATTCTTTAAAGTAGGAAGAAAAAGTAACCAAAGCTTTTTTACCCCCTTTTTTCTACATGTATTAGTTGCCTACTTGACAGCCATGATCCGCACCCTCCAAGAACATCTGCATATTCATCCCAAGGTATTAATCTTCAAAAATATTTAATTGTTTGTTGTGTAACCTCTACAAACTGTGTCTCCTAAGATGCAGATGTAGTTGAAAAGCACTGCAAATACTCAATTTTGTATTCAGTGCGGTTTCATTCATTCTTTTATTCTTGATTCTTAGTATTCCAGTTCAACTGTAGTCAACTTTTTATGTTTCTCCTAACATATATAGTGCTCTCATTTCCTAATACAGTAACAAAATGGGCAGAAAAACTTACAAACAGCCACTTTGTTTCTTTCAACAAATGTTCCTTTAAAAAGTTACACACTACTCATCTTTTCATTGGTACTTCTTAAATTTTCTCTCTCTTTCCAATTTTTTGCAATTTAAGTACAACTTGGAATGGTGTTTCCCTTTCAAATACAGTGGTGCCTCACAAGACGAGTAACTCGCAGGATGAGAAACTCGCAGGACGAGCAAAAAATTTAATCAAAAAATATTCCGCTAGACGAGCCGCGACTCACGAGATGAGGAAACTTCGTGCCAAAC
>JANHZU010005941.1:10333-22284 GCA_032468055.1 Acrochordus granulatus | reverse complement strand
AACCTCTGGCAGAGCTCTCATCTTCTTCAGAGCACACAAGCCACCCAACCACAGCAAGGTGTTGCCTCACTGGGGGGAGGAATCAGAGTACAAAACTAAGAAAGCCTGCATAATGAAACATCATTACCCTATTCAACATACTTTATTCCCCCAAAACATAAAATACATAAAAGAAGAAATAGCAAGCCCTGTCACTGTTAAGCTTCAAAGGTCTATATAGAAAATTTGTTTCCACAGTCTTGTACAATGCCAGCAGTGGAAATAAACCCCAAAAACATGAGGGTTGGCCACAAAGGCTGCCTCTTCCTCTCTTGCACCTTATTCCCAAGATGGTGAAAGCCTGAGTAGGCCCTCTTTATTTGATCCGACATGAAATCAGAAAAATGTGGCAAAATATATTTGATATAGCTGTATAAATAACCAGGCCTTTGAATTGGGCTTGGAATACTACAAATAATTCGAAAAAGTGTTATCCTGCCCAACCAGTATCTTTAGGGCACTTTAAATACATCTGCATCATGATGTTCAATGTACTTAAGAATAACTTGCATGAAGGATTAGAACAGATGGGGAACTAGTAAATCCCTTAGAGGATATTATCAGGATTAAAGAGGGGCCTGACAACCTGGGAGAATGGCCCAAACCAGCAAAATAAATTTGAACATGGACAAATACTGTGGGCAATGTTCCTCATTTGGGTAGGAAGACTGAAAAGTATGAGTATAGAATGAAAGCTCCATACTGAAATTCTGAAATCTTGGTGCTTTGGTAGATCACAAACTTAATGCAAGTCAAAAGTAAATACAATCCTAGGCTGTATCAACAGAATTACAGATAAATTGTAAGGTTATAAGTTCTAGTCTCGCCTTAGCCATAAAAGCCAGCTGGGTGATCTTGGGCCAGGCACTCTCAGCCCAACTCATCTCACAGTGTTGTTGTGGGGAAAATAGGAGGAGGAAGGTGTGTTATATTTGCTGCCTTGGTTTATAAATAAAAAATAATAAAAGGCGGGACACAAATAAATAATATTTTGAATTAGACTGCAACTAAAATATTGTGTCCATTCTTATGCATTGTATTTTAGGAAGGACATTGATAAACTGGAGTTTGTTCATGCGAGTGTAATCAAGGTGGTAAGAGGTTTGCCAGGAAAATCTTATAAGGAATGGCTGGAGGTTTGGGATATGTCTACAAGTACCTAAAGGGCCATCATGTAGAAGATAGGGCAAAATTATACAGAGCTGTTTCAGAAAACAGTACAACAGAAAATGAATTGAAATAGCAAGGAAATCAATTTTGGATGGACATCAGGAAAAAATGTGATGATAAGAACTGTTCAACAGTGGAACAGGTTTCTCTTGAGCAGTATTTCTTGAAGTGTGGTCCAAGGAATCCTTGGGTCCCATAAAACCCTTTCAGGGTCCATAAAATCAGAATTATTTGCCAGCCTATGATAAAAAATACAATATTAATATTCCATCAAACATTGGAAGTGATAGCAGCAGGGATGTGTCAATGTACATTTTTAATCCAATAGATATCAATAAATGTAATCCCACAAACAAAAGCTCTTTTGGGTTGCTCCATAATTTTTAAAAATATAGAGGGGTCTTGAGAGGAAAAAAAAATAAGAAATAGCACCTTAAAGGATGATAGACTTCCTTTGTTAGAGGTATTTACACAGATTGGATGGCCATCTGTCAGGAATGCTGTTATTATTGGACTCTTGCAGGGACAGGCAGGTTAGACTAGATGATCTCCAAACTCTCCTGCAGCCCCTTACATTCTATGATTCTACCCAATAGCAAATCTTGCATGCTAGTAATCCAGTCACTGAGTTATGTATTTATGTCGATGAAGATTCTCAGTCATCCAGATAGAGTTGTTTGAAGTTGAGTCAAGTTGAGGACTTCTTTTCTTGTTGGTTTGAAACATTTCACTGCTTATCCAAGTAGTTTCTTCAATCTGAAAAAGTTGGTTAGGGGACCCCATATATGTCTTCCAGGGTGGTTTAATGTCTCACCTAACCAGAATAGACTTGTGAGTATGGCCTCCCTAGTGAACCTGTGAAGTAATCTTCCTGGGGGCTCCTCTAGGATGGCTCAGCACAGGAGAGGCAACATCACAGGACCAGAATCAGCAAGATATCTTCATTTGAAAGAAAAAGGACACTCTTTTGGAGACAAGATTTACATTTTGAACAGAGAAAATAAATCATTTGAGAGAGGAGTGAAGGAATCCATTTCTGTCAAAATAGAAAATCCCTCAAGTAGAGGTGGAAGTCTCAGACACAATCTGTCTTCCATTTTTATGCCACTCTTTCATCAGTCCCAGGAAGATTAAGACCATTCCACTAGTTCACCAGGGAGGCCACACAATGACCCACCTAGGAGAAAAAAAAGGATTTAGGAGTTGGGACATTTAAATCCCAAGGACTCTTGCCTACCCACATCTCTTTACTATCCAGCTAACAAGCCTATACAGATTAGGTGAGACATGAAACCATCCTGGAGGACATATATGGGGTCCCCTAACCAACTTTCTCAAACTGAGGAATAAATCACTTGGATAAAATAATGAAACATTTCAAACCAATAAGAAAAGTCCAGTTGCATTATGTACCAGTTGTAATCTCCAAATTGTTTTCAAATGTAACCCTGTGTAAAGCGCACTGCCTCAAGGGCAGTTTCCAGCTTGAGATTTCTATGAAATCTGTGTTGCACGAAAAATGTCTGGTTGTTCATATGCAAAATGCAAACAGATTTTAACCAGTTTGTTTCCAGCTGCTATTATTAATTGCTTCTGCTGTAAAATTAGTAACCAGTGCACCAATTCTTGCAGATAACTGTCTTAATCTGCTACTTCTGATCCAACTCTTCACAAATTGGTGCTCTTTGGAAGTATAGATTCAGTTTCCATCATCCCCAGACATCTTGATCAAAGGTTTGGGATGATGAAATTTCTAATCTAAGGCATCTGGAAAGGAACCAGAACAGGGAAATCTGATCTACCTCAAAGTGTATTGTTTATAAACATTTTCACAGTGAATAGTACAAATTTATCACATTTGTTTATACTCATAAAATTCTTGTTTGTATAATAAATTTGATACTGATGCAAAGCAGGATGCAATCTGTGGGGAGTAAATGATAAAATGTGTATACTCTTAGTATACTCTTAGTATAACATACTCTTAGGTATGGCATCAGATGTTCGGAACATATGCATAGTACATAATAGTGGCATTTGGCATCATTGTAGTTTGCGATAGATACCAGTGATAGCCACAATTATTATCCCTGTGTACTAACTCATCTCTGATTTACTTACATATGTTATATCATAGTCCTGCAAGTAAACAAGGAGTATGGGGTAATCGGTTATTTAGAAAAGACTGCTTAACTTGCACAGACTTAAGCAATAGGTTTTTAAAAAGAACTCAGCTCTGACTGGTAAATGTACAGTGTAGTGGTTGCATAGTGTTCCTTCCTTTAATAGTTTCCTTGGAGCATTCAGTCTTAGGACATCACAAATGCAAGCTGCAGCAGGCTTTTGCTACAGGTTGTGAAAAAATTCAGAATCCCAAATTAAAGATGAGGCATTAGCCTAATCATTTGTCCTCTGAATATGGTTTTTGTGGGGCAACACATGCAAAAGATTCAGTGGGTCCTTCCATTGGATCGGTACTGAATTGCTAAAAGGTTTTCTGACTTGAGATCTAAGCAGCTCACAAGCAGAACTTATAACATCTTTTTAGAAATAGTGATGAAAATTTTATAAGGATTGTTTCAGAGTTTGTCTGGATGGAATTGTGCTGCATATCTCTAGAGATACTGTATTTAGCAACATCTACTGGATGCCAGGTTGAATGACTCTAAGGAAAAATAACTGGCAGATAGAAAAGGCATTTGGGGATGTTCATACAATGCACTTAACCCATTTTTTGGTTTTGCACAATTCAATCATGTGAGTTGGGCTTACAGTGTATGCATATAAAGCTTCAAACCCCCCTCCTCAGTTTAAAAGTGAGCTGCACAAATACAGCCAACGCATTTGCAACAGGCCTGATTAAGTTTTGTGAGATCACAGCCTGAGTTTCTGTCAGTTGTGTGGAGAAGCTGAAGGGAACTCCGTTTTTGCTTCCCTCCACCATGGAATGAGAGAAAATGACAGTACTGAATAATAAAGCTTAGTGTATTAATACTGCTTAGCTTTAGGTGTCATCACCCTCACAGTGTGGCTTTTAGGATAGCCAAGTCTCTATAACTGATTCTGAATAGACAGATCTCAGGCCTAATGATACAGTGCTGATAACTGGATAATTTCAGACCTGTTTAGTATCTGATCCTCCTATACACAGCACAGTTAGAACTGAGTCACTTCAGTGTTCAGTCTTCTAGCAGTACTAGTACTTCTTGTAATTCGTGAGGGAGAGAGTTCTATATAGCCAGCAGATCCATATTATTGAGGAAGCAGGAAGCAGCATTTAATGTTTAATATTAATGAATGTCACTGAGAAGATTTCTCCTGACAAGTAGAGCATCTAAATATTGATAATTAAATCACTATGCCTAAAATGTGAACCTCATAAGAAAGAAGTATCCACTAGTAATTAATGATTGAAGAGATCAGGCCAACTAACTGCAGAATCTTAAAACTGAGGGATAATTTTCACAAGAAATTACATTATATTTAAAAATGTTTTTGTCATGACTGCAGGAAGCAGAATTGATGTAGCTTGCAAGTGCTAAAATTAATGTTTTAATTTTAAGCCACTGAAGTTGATTCCTCCTGGAATTTGGAAACCTTTCCATCTTGTTGGAAGAGGAAATTATCTCCTGTAGAAATAGCAGTGAAGCAGTCCCATGCCTAATCCTGACAAGAAATCAGGAAATACCTTCTGCATACTTCTCCTTAAATTGAGGAGTGTTTAGGAGAAAGCATTGCCCTGCACAGGAATTATCTGGGGGACAAGTTAGTTTGAGTGAAAAAGCTTGAAAAGGCATGCTTTCTTTTTAGCTATAAATGCCTGTTTGCTCCTGGGAATCTAAAAAAATTGATTTCTAACAACTATGATTTTATCTTTTCAGTGATGAATGACATTATTGGGGGCATATTCAATAAAAAGTTTATGGATGAGCTGTTTAAGCCACAGGAACTCTATTCCAGGAAAACCCTAAGGACAGTATTTGAGCGGTTGGTTCATGCCTCCATCATGAGACTGAATGCCCCTAGTATGGATAAGGTGAGGTCAAACCTTTCTTTTTCTCTAGATCTCTTATAAAATCAGGTAATCCTGTTTTTATCAAGAAAAGCTACTGTCAAGTTCATTCAAGCTGAAACATAGATGCAAATGGAAGTGGGGACAAAATATGAAATACTGATTTTCTGTGCATGTTTTTAACCATATTATCTATTGGTGCCTACAGACTTTATTACTAAGGACAAAGTATGGTTTCAAAGCATATTTTGTAGGCTTACAAATGTCACTTTGCACACATACACGTCCTTTTCTGCTTTCTTAACCAACAAGCTCTTTAGCTTTGAACCCCTAATCTTGTCCATCCCATAGCCTGTCCTCATCAACTGTCCAAAATGGCAGTCTGAACTCGCAGATTCAGCTTCACTCATTCATATGTTCAATCCTCATTTGGTGGATTTCTATTCATACCACTTTTGTTCAATAATATTGATAGAAATTTAGCTGCTAAAAGTTATTTGCTAAGGGAAATCATCTAAATATTTAATTATTGTATTTACATGTGTATCTTTAATAAACTGTATGTGGTGAGTGGGTAAAAATCTTTATTTATTAAACAAATCTATATAGTCACCCAACTTATACTAAGACTCTGGGTAGCTTATAATATTTAAAATATCCACTGTATAATAAAACCCATAATCCAATCCCCATCCCTCCATGGCAACAATGTAATCAAATCAGCCACTTGATAAACAAATACCATTCATTTATTTACCTTATATTTCATAAAATATGCATATACACATGCATGCATATATGATCTAAGTTTAGGTACTTGTCAGTTGTGATAATATCTAACATCTGCCAAAGCATTTTTATTCCAATAATCATTTGCTTTGTCAACTGAAGACTTGCAATTGACTTCATGCTTTTTTTCCCCTGTTGCTTTCCTTTATGAGATTGTGCTGGTAATTTTAATATTTTAGCCTCATCATATGCATTTAAATAATTTGCAATACATTGCTGCTAGGTCCTTAGGCATGAACGCAAGCTAGCCAAGATTATTGGTATTCTTCAAGAAAAATCCTGCTGGCTGTATTAAAATGAGATGTTAAATCGGTTACTGCAACCTAACAAAGTGTTAAATAAATAAGTGCTGCTACCCCAATCTGGCCTGTTATTTAACTGGCTGTCTCTTGCCTTATTCTACAGCTTTATGATCTAATGACTATGGCTTTCAAGTACCAAGTTCTCCTCTGCCCTCGACCCAAGGACCTTTTGCTCATCACTTTCAATCATCTGGATGCCATTAAGGATTTCATCTATGAATCACCTAAAATTCTGAACCAAATTGATGTTACCTTTCGCAAGCTCATTGATGTATGAATGTCTTATGTTCTGTCTTCCACTGAACTGTAGAGAAAAAAGGTATAAAGGGTAAAATAAATTACAGGAAAAAGTTATAGTTTTGTCAACCATAGATTTAGGTTTCTGGGAATAAAGACACTGGAAAGGAACAAGTGCACATAAACTGTACTCATATGACGCCATGAACTGCAAACTAGCCAACTACAATTTTAACCCAGCACAATACATATACCCAGACTATACAATTAGTTTATGTTTAGTTTCTCATGCCTGCCCCAAAATCTGGGATAATTGAATAAACTATGGTTTAATTCATTATACTGTAGTTAAATATATAAACAGCCATAGCAAAGACTGAACAGTGATGATAAATCAGTGAAAGATCAAACAGGACCATTAAGTTATATATATCATACAAGCTTATCAGAGTTATACAGAATCCATGTTAAAAGTATGCTTTAAACATTAAATTTTGAAATTGATTCTAAATCTCATAAAACAAGCATGTTTCATTTGCATCCAGATTTTCAGTTTAATCATTGGAACTAGCAGTTTTGGTTAAAAGGGAGCAGTGGATCATGCAACTGATCACTAAAATGAACATGATGATCTCTTGACAAATATGAAGCTGTATAATTAGCTCTAAAATGGGCAAGAATTTCTAAGAACTCATCAGATGCTGTCGGTTCTGATTCTCTTCCCTAGACCTACAGCTCACTTTCTGCTGGGGAACTTCAGCTTATCCGGCAAACACTGCTCATCTTTTTCCAAGACATACATATCAGGGTAGGTGTGTTACACATTACTTCTAGGAGCTGGAACAGTGTAGTGTGATAATGGTAAAAAAATGTTTACTATATGTGATTTCTAAGTGAAGCAACTTTATTGACTAGTCTTGGTGTTCTTCATAGGTTTCTATTCTCTTGAAAGATAAAGTGCAGAATTCCAATGGCCATTTTGTGCTGCCAACCTCAGGTTCAGTTCCTTGGGGAACAGAGATCCCTGGACTCATCAGGTAAATCCTTTAACTTGCCTTTTTTCTTAACTAACCAGCTGGATCAAGTCTGACCACCTGCCTTAATGGATGGTAGATCCCCAAATTCATATGCCAATGGTAGATGCCAAATTCATATGGCAGGATGTCTTTTGGAGACAACAATGTTTGTAAGGCTGGGGACATGGATGAATTTCTCAGTCCCTAAATTCTCCCAACTGTTCTATGATCAAAAAGATAATAGTATTTACATTTTACAATGTTCCAGACTTTTTAACAATAAAGGAGATGAAATTCAGAGGATTGAGTTCAGCAGCGGAGGAAATTATGTTCTTCCATATCGGGAAGGCTCATTTGACCTTCATGGAGATAGAGTCATTAGACTGGGAACAAACATGTAAGCCATGGTCTGCAGTTCAGTTTGGGGGTTTCAGCAATTTTCTTATATGCCTATGGTGTACATATATCCAATTAATCTCTAGATACAGTGTCAGCCGACCTGTAGAGACAGATGTGTCAGGGACCACCAAAAGCTTGGCAACTCGTGTTAAGGTCAGTGTCTTTGATTACCTCAGAAACACAGAGCAACATTTTGCTACTTATTTCAGTTTGTTTGTTTCAAGATTTATATCCTAAATTCCTAGATTACTAAATTAGAACAGAAGCCATTTGTTCAGGGAGTATTCTCAGAACTTTTAATTTTGATTATATTTTGATTATATTTTTCTTTTGTTATGGTCTGATTATATTAGTTGCAATTATTTTTAAGATGGATCCTGCTTTATTCAAGGGCTAATTATTAAGTGGAAGAGGAAAAAAGTAGAAGTTCAAGCCTCTTGATTTCGAGATATGAAAAACTGGGAAGCTTCTGTAACTGGCACCAATATTACCTCACAATAATTAAGATTGTAAAACTTACATATTCTTTCCATAACTCTTAGAAATTTTGTTGTTCATGCAGGAGAATACTGCTCCCAACCCTCTTGCTAAAGAAGAGCTGAACTTATTAGCCAGGCTAATGGGTGGCTTGGAGATCAAGAAGCCCCTCATCAAGGAGGCTGGGTTTCGTCTGAATCTCTTTACTACCGATGAGGAGGAAGAGTATGATATTTGGATTTCAGTGGTAGTAGCAATGGTGGTGGGTCTTCTTTCTATCTAGAGTTGCACTTTGTCTTTAAAACATCAGAGTTCATACTCCAGAAGTGAGTAGTGATAAATATAACTTTCAATACATGGAGAGTTGGCAATTAATAGTATTTATTGAGTTTTTGTTGGGAAACACCTAGTCAGGCAAGGGGTGGCATCAAACATGGAATTAGCTTTGAGTCCTTGAACCCCTCCACCTTAAGCTCCATTAGAGCCTTATCTATCTGTTCCCAGGCTGAGGCTGTTAGTCAGGGAGAATCTTGTATTTTAGGCAGGATACAATAAAATAGTTAACCTGAACTCAACACAAGTGTTGCTTGCATCTAACAGTTTTTATTCTCTCTCAAGACATGCTGCTCTGACTTGTCCAGAGGAGTTATCCTATCAAGTTATCAACATCCATGCAGACCAGGTAGATATATGTTGCTGCATCTCATTCTTTCTTCAGAAATGTGTAACATAGGCTTACTTTTAATTCAATTTATATATTATTATTATTCAATTTATACTCTCTTTAAAAAGAGTCTCTTTTTAAACTTTGTTGCGATTCAATTTATATTTGTAAACTTTTAAGTTTCATATACCTCTTGACTTTTTTGTTCTAGTTAACAAATTTGCAAAAACAAGATGTGTTTTAGATACCACACATTCATGAGAAATACCCCCTGTATTTGTCAATGTAATTTGAAAATAATTTTTCTGTGCAAAAATAGTTAGAAGTTTCTACAGACCCATGTGCAGAACAAAGACAGTCCCTATTTGTTGTTCCTTGTGGCTGATATTCAACAAAATATTCTTCTGTCCCAAACATAACAACTCATTGTAACTCACAGTCATAAAGAGGCTCCTACTTTTTCATGAACTGCAGTGTGTTGTACATAGGTTTGCCTAGATTAAAAGGTGTGAGAAATAGAGGAGACGCTATTGTGGGATCTGAAGATCTGGTAGGTGATTTGTCAGGATGCTCTTTAGTTTATCCAGAAGATGAAGTACCAGAAGAGTTGCTGGAGTGCTGCTGTAGGAAGACTTTAAGTGAGTCTAACCAGACATGAGTTAGAGCCCATATTAGGATTACCTTGTGGTGATAAGGACAGCAAAATGTCACTTTTTCTGTTTCTGTTGTGTCTACTAATAAACACTGAGCAGCTATTAGAGTGACTGGTCCCTATTGAGTAAGGAGGCCTTTTGGAACATCTGTTGGCCTGCTGTGAAAATTATTCAGGCTATCTGTTGGATAAAGTTGCTTAGATTTGCTTTCACCTGGACTTTAATTGGCCAGAGCAGACAGGTGCCTGAAGCATGGTCTGGGACTGTGATCTGGTATGGGTTGAACCAGTGATTCCTGTGAAAATGGACAGGATAATAAACAACTCAGCCAGTTGTTTATTAGATTCAGGCCTGGGTCATAAAAGGGCCAGGGAGTGACCTGGAAGTTGGGCCTTGGCTGTGGTGTTAGCCTCTTGGAACAAGTGGCGGCTGTGGCCCGAAAAGCCTTTGTACAACCTCATTAGATGTGCCAGCTGTACCTTTTCCTAGATCAGGAGGCCCTTCAGATAGTCACTCACACCATGCAGCTTGACTACTGCAATGAAACTACATAAGCTGCCCTTGAAGACTACCAGAGGCTCAACTTGTCTAGAATGCAATGGCATGAGCAGTGGTGGGCCATGACTTGCTATGACTGTGAAATACCTCTGCTTCACACTGGTGGAGCTTCTGAGTGCAATTCAATGTGGTAGTTGTTATCTATAAAGCCTTATATGGCATAGGGCTGCATTACTTGTGGGACTGCCTGTCTCCCATAACATCTGATTTGGCACAGTTGGTGTGCTCCATGTTCCTTTCATTAATGCAATTTATTGGGAGAGTTCACTTTGTCAACTGAAGACTTGCAATTGACTTCATGCTTTTTTTCCCGTTGCTTCTCTTTATGAGATTGTGCTGGTAATTTTAATATTTTTAATTTTTAGCCTCATCATATGCATTTAAATAATTTGCAGTACATTGCTGTTAGGTCCTTAGGCATGAATGCAAGCTAGCCAAGATTATTGGTATTCTTCAAGAAAAATCCTGCTGGCTGTATTAAAATGAGATGTTAAATCGGTTACTGCAACCTAACAAAGTGTTAAATAAATAAGTGCTGCTACCCCAATCTGGCCTGTTATTTAACTGGCTGTCTCTTGCCTTATTCTAAAGAAACTGTGTTTGTGGCAAAAGACGGAGCTGAGATGTTACAAGATTATTGAGCTGGAAAAGTTATTAAAGGTTAGGAATTTCTGTAGCTTCTTTCAGAGATGACCATATAGCTGTTGTTTAAAGTCAAGAATAGTGAGCTCTCTCCAGATACTGTACGCTCGTTCAGCCAATGTGAATGCATTTATAAGTATCTTCTAGCCATATTTTACTGAAAAAAGGCGATAATTAAAAATCAATATTAATTAAAAGGCAAGGGGAAGGCTTTAAGTGCGCTAACCAGTCCTATGGCAGCATGCTCCCCTGTGAGCCCCAAGCAAGGTCACAGAGCCATGTTTTCACACTTTTCCAAAAGGCCTGGAGAGTGGGGGCCCATCTCACTTCTGAGGGGAGAGTGTTCCACAGGGCAGGATCAGTGGCGGAGAAGGCTCTCTTCCTAGACCCAAACCTGTTGGAATTCTTTAGCTGACAGGGTATGACAACATACCTTCCCTGCCCGACCGGGTGGTGTGGGCTGATATAATGGAACAAAGAGGGTTCTGTTGGTAACCTGGCCCCATAAGGCTTTATGACATAATCAATACCACAAATTGGATCTTGAAGCAAACTTGCACCCAATGTAGCTCACACAGCAAAGGTTTTACATATACTGTTCTTTGGGCACCCAAGGTTACCCACATGGCAGCATTCTCTACCAGCTGAAGTTTCCAGATACTTTTCAAGGGTAGCCAGTAGTCCAAATAGGAGATGACTAGGACATGAATAACTAAGCAGAGAGCCTCGCTATCCAAAAAAGGGCTTTATGAAGAATACTGTAAATAGAAGGGGATTGTGAACTGGGGGGGAGACCTCTGCTGAAACTTTGTTGTTGTGCAGTTGTGTCTGACTCTTCGTGACTCCATGGACTGCTTTACGCCAGGCCCCCCTCTCTTGCACTGCCTCCCGGAGTCTTCCCAAGCCCATGCCCATAACACTGACTATGCTGTCTATCCATCTCATCCTCTGCCATCCCCTTTTCCTCTTCCCTTCAATCCTTCCCAGCATCAC
>JANHZU010005940.1:903-11614 GCA_032468055.1 Acrochordus granulatus | reverse complement strand
AGACAGCATAGCGGTTAAATCTGCATTAAATTTACAGTGTGAAATTTTTGCAATATCTCCTTACATTGCATTGTTTGTATTTCATTCAAAACTAAATTTTGAATGATTTTTTTTTGGTTTTTTGTCTTCTGTTGAACAGTTCAGCTTGTAACTGATGGACTGATATTATTGTATATGATTAGATTTTGTTGTTTGAGAAAATGCCACACAATCATACCACTTTTTCCCTAGTCCTGCTTATTCCATGTTTTTCATCTCAAGGAGTAGTAAAAGCAGGTAGCTATTTTGCTGAAGGATAAAACAGCATTAGTAGACATTTCTCCATATGCTAAGTTATCCTCCCCATGCTCTTCTGAGAGGAATTTGATGAATAAGGCACTCATTGCTGCCTGTCTTGAAAGCAATAATTGTATTCTCTCAACCCTTCTGGATTCTGTATCGATTCTGCCCAGCTGCTGCCCCATCCTGGTTGACACTACAGGGTCTGCCCTTCCTCCCTGCCCTTTTCATGAAGCTCCTTGGGGGATCTTTCTCTTGTTGACAGCGGAACAAATCTCTTTGAACAGAGACATCTTTCCTCTTCCCACTCTTCTTTCTTGCCTTCACCTTTTTCTTGCTGGTGCCATGAATGCTTTCTCCATGTCTCTGTTCCCCTGGCCTGGGAGAAGGCCGCCCGCCCCAGAGTTTACACAGGATTCATGGAAGAATGGAATGCTTTGGACAAAAGGAAGTAAAGTAAAAGTAACTAAGCCTTTCCTGAGAAGACTGGTTGAGATTGTCTGATAACAACCCTAGGCAGCATTTTTATTGTAATGTAATAATATTTTTATTGTAATATCATAATATTTTTATTGTAATAAACCCTTGGGTTAGAAAAATACTGTACATTGTCATCCTGAGAGGCTTCTTTTATGACTGATTACTTATAGAATAATCACAATCATATGACACAAGCACACAAGTTGGATTCATATGTTGCAGTAAGCCATAATATGTTTACTTTGGCTTTGATTTAACCGAATGGGTGAATCTAGACATTATGATTCACAAATCAGGATTTATGGCTTGATATGAACCACCTTATGGCTTGATGTGAATCATACCAAATCATGTTGAACCACTTCTATAAACCATGTCAAAAGGATGCCAAACCGAACTTACTGCTGGAGCTGGGATACCTAATTTATTATCTCTTTCTCTGTGTAATTTCAAGACATCTTCCTATTTTGTTTGTTTTTACTGCAGTATTTTGTTGATTAATGTGGCATATTATGCACCTTTAAAAATACATTTAGCATCCTCTAAATTGCAGTATTTTGTTTGGGGGCATGATGGCCTAGCGGTTAAGATGCTCAGCTTGTCAGCTGGAAGGTCAGCAGCCTGAGTTCAAGATTGAGGTGCCATGTAATGGGGTGAGCTCCCCCAGCAACTGCCAACCTAGCAGTTCAAAAGCATGCACAATGCAACTAGATAAATAGGTATCGCCTACATTGGTGAGAAGGTAACAGTGTTCTGTGTACCCCGACGTATTGTCATGCCATCCACATGATCATGGAAGCATCTTTGGACAATACTGGCTCTTCAGCTATGAAACGGAGATCAGCACCACCCCCTAGAATTGGACACAACTGAAAGGGAAAACCTTTACCTTTTTTTTAAAAACTGCAATACTGTATATTAGAAGCATCTAAGATGTTGGGGCTACTGTGCTGCTGAATGAATGCCAGATAACACTGTTGTTCTCATGATGGTGCTTTTTTTAGCTTTCTGAAAACTGCATTGATAAAAACAGGAAGGATTGTGGTAGATTTTATTTTAAACTTAAGGTTTATTTTGTGTCATAAAATTTAGCACATCTTTGAGAAAGAAACTAACACTTAAATTCCTTAATTTTTCTTTTACTTTTGCATTTTCTTATTCATGTTCTAGCAAATCTGGTTCAATTTAAGCAAGTATCTAGTGATGTACATAAGGGTGAGCTTCCTAATTTCATGTGAGGAATATTGTAATTAACCTGGAGAAAAGATTTTGGGTTTATAATAGTTGAGTGAACATGTCAACTCAATGTGTGGCAGCAGGAAAAAAGGCAAATTCTGTATTACAGTACCTTAGGAGGGGAGTGAGATTGAAATTGCCAACGTGCTAATACGTTTACATAAATCTGTGATACATCCACAACTGGAGTATCTTGTACAGTTCTAATTGTTGCATTTAAAAAAAAGATAAAATACAGAAGAGAACAACCAAAGTTATCAGAGGCTTCACACATGAACATCACAAAGGCATCTAATTTGCCAGTTTGGAGCAGGGTAGACTTGCTCTGATTCCGCAGGGCTATTGTTATATATTTTTAGCAATTAAGTACCATTTCATTGTTGCAGCATGAGGATATCTACATAATCCCCTTAACTTTACTAAACTTTTGTACATATTTTTGAGTTTAATTTCATTGACTCCCTCTTTCAAAACTCCAAAGTATAAACATATTAGTCTAATAGAACTATAACAACATTCATAATTTGCTGACAGAGATAACTTCCAGAGAAAGACAAGTGAGATTAATGAATTATTTTAAATAGCAATTTAGACATGCTACTTTGATATGAAAACCATTAAAATATAAAACTACAAAAGGTCAAGAAATCAAATGTTTCTCCTCCCATTCTATACAGTATTTATAATAATTAGAGACTTATGTGACAGTCTCAACAGATCAGTTTAAAAATTTAATACAGCTTCAGATTTTAATTGGATTAGGTTTATTTCAGAACTGGCTTTGAGAGTGCTGTGTAAACATAAAGAACTAGATATTATCACACATATCCATTTGTACATACGTATTATTTGCTGATATGTTGTCACAGTAATGCTTCCTTAATTGTAGTTTACCTTATAAAAAGAGATGGCCAGAACAGGTGAGAAGAGAGAAATTAGTCAGTTTAGGAGGTCTTAAGAGAACTTGGTGTAAGGCACCAGGATAGAAACCAGGAAATCCTGAATTCTAGCCCTGCCTTAGGCACAAAGCCAGTTGGATGACCTTGGGTCAGTCACCCTCTCTCACCCTTAGGAAGCCAGCAAGGACAATCCATTTCTGAAACCTTGTGAAAAAAAACTGCAGGAACTTTTTAAGGCAATGCAATTCTGTCCAAAGTAGTGGACAATATTTAGCAACAATATTTTATAATACCTTAGTAACAGTATTTTCTCCAACACCTCTCTACACTGAAAATAAAAGCCCCAGTGTAACTTGGCAGCCTATTCTCATTCAAAGTGGATGTTAAGGCACTCCATATAGCATGCGATACAGAAAAGCATGTAGCATGGAACTGGATATGAGAAGTCTCAGTGAATCGAGTTGAAATAGTGTTGCAGATAGAGAAGTTACCTTTGGACATATATTCACCTGATACAGCTATTTATTGTTACATTGGCTAGAGCTGAAAGAACATTATTGCAAAGTCTAAGAAAACTAATCACCTTGCTTGTAACGTGAAGCATTCACAATCAGATACAGTACCATTATTTAGCAATGACTTGGAAGAGATGCAGCAGAAGCAGGATCGGGATCTGTAGCAAAGGCAAAACAAATTTTATGTCAATATTTGTTTCTGCCTACTCAAAGATGGGTGAATAACATTTTAGCTGAGTAGGTGGGAAAGGATCTTTAAGAACAGTACTGCAATTACAATTTCCAGTAGTCCACATTAGAGGTTCTTGAAACATGGATCAGCTAAGGGAATTTTATTCTCTGACTTTCTCTGTCTCTCTTTGAGATTGAATCAAATTCAGTGAATAAAAAGTTTCTGAGTCTATTGACTCTTCCAGTTGGTAGACACTAGAGCAACATTCAGGAGCAGCCCTAGACTCTGAACTAAAGCAGCTTGGAAGATGATTATCACTCCACTGACATCAGGCTTAACTTGACCCCTTGGACTATTAGGATTTCTCATCAACATGTTTAGCCTCCACTGTTTGTTCAGAGCTTTTGTAATTGTACTCCGAAGTAGCTTCTCCAAAGGGCTTAAAAATAAAATTGAATGTAATCAGAATGATAGCCTGAGACATATCAATTTAAATAAATAAAAGAGACTTCATCCTAGAAGTTTCATTCCTAAGCAATGCTTAGAATAACATTAAAGACTTGTGATCTAGCACATGCTAATTCCCAGGATGGGACAAGAAAACATCATCAATATTTTTCCTGCTAAAAGAATAAAGCCTATCTGAGTACTTGACTAGGCATTCTGACCAGCTGTCCATGTTTTTTTAACAGAATACTTACTAAGTTTCCTTTTTAGTCCTATAACCTGGCTGGAAAGCAAACTGAAAAGGAAAGTAATATTTCACTCAGAATGTCTGCAGTTGCTCGGCTACCACATGCACAATCAGTTCCTCTAATAAAGGAAAGTTGGAATCTGTAAGATTCTTCTTACAAGGAGCCCACTCTCTCTTTCCAGAAAAAATAGATCCCCATTTTTTTAATGAGAGCCAGTGGATTTTTTAATGAGAGTCTGGATGGAGCACACTCAACTGATTTAATCAAGAAGGCTGCGTGATGTCCTGACTTCATAATCTGAAGCATTCTGTTTTCATTCTAGTGGGAGATATAACTGATCTGATCCAAAGAATCATAATAGGTAGCTGCTCCCTCAGTTTGGACTTTATATAATAAAAATGGAATGATATGAGTATTAATAAAAAATGGAATATGAATATGAGTAATTTTTTTATTTTTTGTTTGCAAAAAGTCATGCAAAATTGTATCTCTTTGTGGTTTCTTTGTGTGTATTCAGCGTTAAATAGGTCCTAATTCCAAGTCTTTCTTTGCTTCCTACTCCTAATTTGTGATTAAATGCAAATTCAGTGGCTTCAATATCGCCATATCCTCATCACATCAGTTTAGTTTTCTTCATTGGCCTGATGAAGAATTGTCAAGCATTTGAAAGCCTGCAAGCTATTTTATGTACTTTTAATACGTTTATTAAAGGTCCTGCTGTTACATGGATTATGAAATGTATCTTAAGGCCAACATAGCCACTTTTGTTTTTATTTAATATATACTTAAAAAAAATCTGTACAGAAACTGATGCAGTGATAGGAAACTTCTTTCCATTGTTGCAACCTTAACAACATTATTTTTTCCTAAGGTGCAATTTGCATTGGAAAAAAAAAGTCCTATAAGAATTGCTGCAGAATAACCAGACTGGTTAACCTTTCTTCTCCATCACCTTTTTATCTCAACATCATTCTCTTCCTTACTTATTTTGCACCCATGGATTACAGCAATTCCAGAATACTAAACCAGGATTTTAAGCATGGTTTGTTGAATCAAACATAATCACTTAGTTTGCAAATAATACCAAGCCATAATATCATGGGTAATTGTGAAGTCTTAGGTGCTCTCTGATTGAGCTTGGTTGTTTGCCTGCAGATGTTTCATTACCAAACTAGGTAACATCATCAGTTCTGGGTATCATGGGTAAAAAAGCAGATTGATGATTTTGAGTTGAAAAATGATGAGAAAGAATGTTAAATAGTGAACTCCACTCACACTCTGATTTCTCAGTTGCTTTATGTTTGTTTTGTTTAAACTATCTTTTATAGTTTATAGTTTTTATGTTCTGGGATGCAAAATACTGGCCAACCATTAAATGGCAACAAAATGTTTTCTGGATTTTTGAAGCCCGGTCCCTAAATTTCTTTTATATTGTGGTCCATGCATTGAATTCAGGAGTGTTAGGCAGTTGCCTGCACTATTTTACTTCTTTAAAGATTGAGTAAATGTTACATAACCTAACTGAATCTCTGATAAGTAAATAGCTTTAATTATCTTATCTAGAGATAACTGTCAAACTAGTGGAGAGAGACCAGGCATCCAACTAAATCATAGTTACTTTTTTAATATCCCATGTTAGGTATTAAAAAAATGTGAAATGAAAACCTTCAAATGCCCCATATAAAATTTTTGAATTGCAACCTTCTTTAAATTACCATGTTCTTTCTCATACACAATGCAAATACTGTATAGAAAAAGATGGAATAACAGTAGTAATAATAATAGTTGAAAGTAAATGCACAGCTTTAAGCTTTAGAATTCAGCCCAATCCTGCTTAGAGTTCCTATTAACACCATTATTACTTGTGCAAAGGTAAAACAGGGAATGGGAAGAATTTGGCTTTTTCTCTAAAAGGGAGATAGAGAAATATTGATTGGTATATATCATCCTATGAAATGAAAGTTAAGTGAGATTTTGGGCAAGCCACCGCTACTTTATTTTCCTAGATCCCTAAAGAGGACTTCTGTGTGAATCCTATGAAAAGAATAGCATGCTCTTCTGGCAGCATAAAACAGAAGTTGCAGAATGATTTCTTAAAGCGCAAAGGCTCTGAGGATTTCTGCAGAGATTAATCTTACACACATCAGAGAAGGAAGGCATTTCCAAACAGAAAATACCAAGGCTAAGTATACGAAGGTATTCAGGCATTTTATTAGTAAGCAAGCTGTTCCCAAGGTTTTTTAAGACTGAGGTCAATGGTAAATATGAGTTCTGATAAAGAATGGACATTGGGGATGAAGGCAGTTAAATGGGTAAAAGTTTGCTAAATCAGTTATCCTTTATTCTCTACCACACACCATAGGGAGCTGGTTGCATGGGGCAACTTTAGAAATCATTTGTGAATCAAAGCAACATTCAACATTTGAAAACCTATTTCCAGTTGTCACCTACATTTTCTTATGAAATAGAATTATGTAAACAATACAGTTAATGGACATAATTTTCCAGTTGATTTGTTTTATGTGTGCTTCATGCGACTTATTGTTGCTTATTTCTAGCACATTATATCAGAACCTCTATATTAAGGTTCTCCAATAGACCTCTAGAAAGACTGGTGAAATCACATCTCCACAAAGTTTTTATCTCTAACCTTGAATTATCCCACATTATATCAAAGGGCTACAATGATTTATAACAAATAGAGCAATAAAATAATTGGCCTCAAATTTCAAAATATTTATAAATTTAGATGTAAATTTACTGGGAGTAAATCCAGTTGAACCTAGTGAGATAAAAGTAGAAATTGATCTCTGAATAATGCCAATTTTACACGAAAGCTTTCCAAACTCTTTTTGCCTTTGCTGACTTTGCTGATCTTTTGAAAGATACATGTCTCTGTGGCAGCTATTAATTGGTTTCTGAATTTAATACACATAAATAAAATAGTTTATTTGGGAATGAGTAAACCCACAGAGAAGTGCTTAACTGCTGTTAATGCATTGTTGACCCTGAACTAGGGTGCAAAACACTCTCTCAACAAATTTACCAGAAACCGTTTCAGCAAGAGGTGCTCGCTGTAAGCCCTTAAGTAATGTGATGTATGGAAATGGATTAGATAATAGTTTGCAATAAACCTTCTGGGTACAGATCCTTTCTGAGAACCTTTCAAGATGCCATTGCAGCAGGCCAGAATATTAGAGATGCTCTTATTCTTCAAATGATTACAGTCTATTAGATAATAGTTACAATTATTTTTAAACAGCAGATCATTGACTCCAGGGGATTGTACTTTCTTCTGAGTGGAATGTTTGAAACAGCAGCAGTAGCTCGTGCTTTTCATGTATTTAGTCCAATTTTCTCTGACTTTGCAATAGCAATATTCATCGTTGGATATAGAAAAATATGTAAAAGGAATTATGCACCACAATTATGTGACAAATTAAGTGATAAATGATTACAGTCACAATTATGTGACAAATTACAGTTTTTATCTCACCAGAATGAATCGGCTACTGCTGCTTGCCACTTCTGATAACTGTCACTACATTGAGTTATATTCTAGAATTTAAATGAATTTAATCTGAAACATTATTTTCAGACTTCTCTGCAAACATGTCCCTTCCAGTTTGCTTTATAATGTCAGAAAAACTCCTGCTGTTAGTATTGTGTGTTATGAATTGTTTATGATAATGTTATAAGCCATTCTCAACAATCTATGAAAAGCAACAACCTAAATTGGAACCTTCCCTTATTTTAGGATTGTATTCTATCTAATACTTCTAGATCTTGAGATGCTATCTGCTTGGAAAGAACCAGAAAAGCTGGCTAGGTGACTTTGGGCCAGTCACTCTCTCTCAGCTCACTCACTCACAGGATTGCTATTGTGGAGAAAATAGGAGGAAGGTGTGTTGGATATGTTTGCTACCTTGAGTTATTTGTAAAAAAATAAAATAAAGGTAGGATATAAATAAACAAGTCTGTAGCCAGGCCGAGGGTTCACCTAGAATTTACTACTATTTTGACATATCACTAGGCTACAACTAGGCTATTTAACACATGTGGGTGAGTTTGAGCTTGTATATTAACTCTGATAATGTGTTACTACCTTACTTGTTCAGAGAGCTGTTACTTGGACTCTTACTCTCTGTATGCTCTTCTTGATCCTCCTTTAGATTAGGCTGGTTTTAGGCCCAGGCAAGCTACGTGGTTGCATAGGGTGCCAAATTTTGGGAGATGCCAAAATTGAAAAGACTTCCAAAATAGACAGTATGAGTATACAACCTGATAACTTTCCTTGTTACTTTAGAACTTTTACCCTTTTTGAAAACACCATATAGTTTGTCAAGAGGTAGTGAATAACACACTAATCTACACCTAAGGACCTCAGGAATCTGATATTGTTACCAAAGCAAAATGAAGATCTGGTAGGAATGCCCTAAGTAAATGAGTCATGTGAATGTCGGCTTGTTAAAGTTATACCTGGAAAAATGATAATGGTGAATTCTGTGCACCAGCATACCTACTTGAGTGCTAAATATAATTTTGTAGAATTGTTGCAACATTGCAGATAGAGTAAAAATGTCCAAGAAAAAAAACAATGTATCCTAGGCTCAAAATTGTAAATCATAGGAGGTACACCAGAGTATAACCTTGCCTCAGGCACCAAAATGTTTAGAGCTAGCCCTGGGGAAACTATCCTATATGAAATACAGTTAAAAATTAATGTGGAAGAATTATTAGGAAAAGGAAGCTAGAAGATGAAACCACCATAACTTTGACTATACTTCCAAAATAAGAGAAGTATAGTGCAACAAACACTGGAGTGTGACATGGATTTCCAGGGGCAATTTGTCCCAACATGTGTACTTTGAACAGTTGTTGCAGAAATGTTTTCTGACTTATTGAATTAGCCATATATCTGCAAAATTAGATTGATCAAATCTCAAATGCTTGTTGGGAATAATTTTTAACTGATAGAAATTTAATCCCAAACTCTGCAGGTTTAAGAAATTAAACTACTTATGTGTATGTATTCTGGAAATGCAAGAATCAGAATGCAAAAATTTGAATGACCACTGGTGATATGAATACTGGATGGTATGAATTCTAGATAGATCTAAATTTATAGGATATTTTGCTATATTACATAGTACTGCATCTTGCTTGGGATGTAGGTCTCACTGCTGTATGGCAAAAACAATTTTAGTGAATGTAGCTCTTCTCCCAAAGAGATTTTACTATTTCTGGCAACTCGAATAAGATCCATTTATTGTTTTGACCCATGGGAGCAGAAGGAGGTCTTAACGGAAACTGAATAGTGTGTGAACAACTCCTATGTAGTGATTTATGTGGCATATTTGGATCTTCCAGGCTTCTATATAGGTTTGAAAAAGATGCTGCTTCTTTAAGCAGTTGAACGCTGTGTCCTTATCTGGAATCTGCTTATGGCACTGAATGGAACCTGGAATTACGTGTGTGTGTGGCGGGGGAGTAGCTGCATTCCAGCATATGATTAAGGCAGAATGTTTTAACCTTTATTGGAACAAACCATATTTTCCTGGTTCACATATTACACTAAGCCAAAAATGAAGTGTATTCTTGTTTTTTATCCTATGAAAACTAAGTGTTAAGTCTTTGGTGAAAAATATTAAATACTTAGGACTGGCTGATTATATCCTGTACGGTCCTATAACTATCCTATATGGTCGAGGTGTTTTATAGAAGGGTGTCCCATCTGTATTTTGAAGTGACACAGTACTAACAGAGATTTATCCAATGTGAGATTCAGATCTAGGATTTGAGTACTCATGTATATAATATATGTGAGACGACAAAGAAAAAATAAGTATAGGGCCTTATAGTTTTATTTATTTATTACCCGCCTTTATTATTTTTATAAATAACTCAAGGTGGTGAACACACACAACACTCCTTCCTTTTCTTCTTTTCCCCACAACAAACTCTGTGAGGTAGGTTGGGCTGAGAGTGTGACTGGCCCAAATTCACTAGCCAGCTTTCATGCCTAAAGAGGGACTAGAACTTATGATTTCCTTATCCTAGTTCCATACTGATATTGAAGGATAATTTCAACCTATTGTACATTATTATTTCAGGATATGTGGTAGAACCATTCACAAGCACAATGAAAGAGACAGAACAAAAAGGACTGGAAAACAATTTGTCAAATCACAAGTGGATGGAAATATTTATACCAAGGCATACAGAATAACAAGATCCTTGAGATTTTATTTGGATAAGATTATTTGGCAGATGCTACTGAATTTCAAAGCAGAAATCAGCACTTTGAATCTATAAATTGAAAAGAAAAATGGAATTAACCAGCTGTAGTTATAATTCAAATGCAGATTATTTTAAAATTGTAACCTAAACTTTAACAATCTATATACATGTGATTGTCTAATTTGTTCATAAAAA
>JANHZU010005939.1:364447-376414 GCA_032468055.1 Acrochordus granulatus | reverse complement strand
CATATCAAATAACTAGTTTTTATTTATAGTTATACTTCTCTTGCTGTATATTTTTCTAATCTTGCCAGTTATTGGAAATAAATCTCTCTTCCCTCCCAGTAATATGCTTTACCTCAAAGATTCTCCTATATCTATATTTCACTGTCTTTAAAAGTTGAGATGGATAGTTCATTAAATTAAGGTCATAGTAGTAAAGTATAACAGATCTAAATTAGGAGCAATTCAAACTATGCCAGCAACTGGCAGACTTCTGTGTCCTAATGACTTCAGCCATTTTTCCTTTTTATCCATTTTATTATGCTTCTAAACTGCTCAATAAAATAAATATAAAAGTACAAAATAAACCCGTATGACACAAAACACAACACAATATAAAACAGACAATAATATTGCAATATATAATTTACAACAAAACACAGAGTGAAATATTCACATTTCTACTTTGAGCCATTATGTGTAATAACAAGTTCTGGCTTTTGACAGAGCTTTTTCACTCCCATTCAGCCCTTACCTAACCTATACATAACTCAAAAAAGAGTAGATAAATTAATATAATCCTTGAATCTAAGATTGTTTCCAAACTAGCATTAAGTTGAAGTCTTACATATTTAGATTTGGTTGGGGGAAAGAGAGTAGGGAAAAAACAGCAAGCCATTATTCCAGATTTTGACATCATGATGTCAAAAAAAAATTCTTTATGTCTGTGGAAAGGTAGGAGAGAACCAGAAGCAACTGGGCTGTGAGTAAAATACACTGCTTTGCATACATGTAAATATAGCCAGCACACCTCAAGTGAGAATAAAATAATATCTTCCTCCCCACTTGGGAGGAAAGAAGGGATACAATTGTGCTTAAAAGTATGTACAGATATCTTTTCTGGGATAGGATAGAACATCTAATACTTCCTTGGGCTGGTTCATTCACAAGAAGATAGCTGAAAGATGATGACTTCCTTGCTGAAGGGAGGGAGGCCATTCAATACCATCTAGTGCAATACTTAGTCCTTGTTTGGACCTGTCCTTCAGCATTTTGCCAATAGAAACAATTTATGAAAGTAGCCTACTTGAACAAGCAGCAACTAGTTCAGTTCCTCCTCTGAAATGAGAACAAGGTTGGAAGATTTTTCTTCCTCTCTCTTTTGGGAAATCTAGATAAAATCTGCAAAACACTACATGGCTAAGTGAAAAAGTTTGGCTTCTGCAAGACATTTTTTACATTCCCACATGTCTCAAATGTCCACAACTTAAGCATAAACAGAATCAGTGGAAATTAAACAATCCCAATGTCTGTATTCTTCTTTGTCTTTGTTCAAAGCAAAGAATTAAGAAACCACCACTAATAATTCTGGCTCTGTGTGTGCGCGTGTGTGTTTTGCAGGGGGTGGGGTTTTGGATACTAGCCAAACTACCTGGGGCACAGGAAGTATTCTGTTCATACCTGATTAAAAATGCACCAGGAAAAAACAGTCTTGTCGGGTCTTTTCTTCCTACGTGCTAACTAGATTGAGATGGTCTAAGCAAGTGAATGTCTTGATTTCACTGCACTTCTGATTAGATTTCAATATTTCATTAACATCTGGGCTTCAATCCTTCTTTCTTAGAAAGTGTGATGGAGCCTACTGCCCCTTTAAGAAATGGGCTGCAATCACTTCCTCCACTTGAGGCTGCAGCAGTGCTGTTGGTTTGGCCACTTTAACATTTGTGGACTTCAGATCCCAGAATTCCCTAGCCAGCACCAATTCTGGGAATTGAAGTCCACACATCTTAAAGCAGCTAAGTTTGAAAAACACTGTATTAGATGAATTACTGTAATCAAATACTACAGCTCTAATTTAGAAAGCAAGAAATAAAGGATTCCAAAATGTGATTTGTAGGTAGCATAAAATAACATTTTTGGAGGAAAAGTCTTGTTTGCTTTCTCTTCTATTTCATGTAAATGAAATCACAAGCCACAGGGTCACTTCGAACTTCAGATGCAAAGAATTGAAAACAAAATATAGGCCTGAAAGAGAAAGGCCATTCAGCAGATCAGCAGCAGTTGCCTTTTCTTCTAACCTTCACAAGTCTGGGGACTTGGGGGTTAATACCGTCTTTTAGGGTTTCAGTTGTAACTGGATCCTTTGTATGTGCTTTCTTCTGTAGGAATCAACTTAACATTGACATCCTTGTAAAAATTTCCATTAGATTGAGGATAGAATGCTCACCAAGACATTGCATGGCTTTGCAATTGATTTACTGAATGGAATCTTATCTAAAATCTTTTTATTTTATGCTACTATAGACATGGGGGAGCAGTTCAGTTTTTTAAACACTCGTACACACACTTCACTGTTTTGTTAACGCACAGTGCCGCTTGGAAATGGCCTTCCGATTGCTTGTCTTTTCTATTTCCACTACTTCGTTTCATGTTACCAGTAATTGAAAAAGGTCTCGTTTGTTATGGAATCATAAACTATATTGACACCTTAAATTCAATTCAGAATCTTTATATTTAATCTTCAAAGATTAGCCAACTCCTCTGTAAGAAAAATGTTATGGAATAATGAGTGATCTAAAGAGCACTCTAGCTTTTATAAACATTGATTTTTATAAAACTCTAAAAAGGTAAAAATTAATTAAAAAAACCTGTGTGATGAAATCAAATTATCTGAGAGAGGTGGGGCAGATCTGTGTCATATAAAATACTCTCAAAGCGGTCACTGTCTCATTCTCAAGACATGCAACTTAAGCACTAAATCATCTTACTGATGGTATTTTGCTTCGAAACCAATGTTTCCACCTCCTGGCTATTTTTGTAATGGATCTCTTGTGGTAAGATAACTGTACATGACTGAAGTCTAAAAGGCTTAAGTCTTGACTGAAACATGTTATTTTTATTAGCATTAATAGAAGAGCTTCCATAAAAAGTCTTATACCACCACCACCATTCCAAAGGATAGCCTTAGAATTTTGCACCAAAAAATCTATAAGATTTTTAAAACTTCAAGTTAGGGTTTGAGTTTTATTTTATTTTATTTATACTTTCCATTTATATATTTAGAATACTTGCCAAAAAAACACAAAACAGTTGATAGTGCATTCTACTGGAAAGTGTGTGTGTGTCAGAGTGTTGAAAATAATGAATTGTGGGTGGTCTTTTGATTATTAGGTAGTTTTCTTCTAAGCACATACAGCTCCCATGTTTTACAGAGTCTGCCCATGAGAACCAAGATTTCTCATAATTATAAATTAGGGATAGAATTCTGGAGGCTGGAGTTTAATTCAATCCCCCAAAGTTTTTTTTTTACTCTAGAACACAATGATTTCTTTTTAATTCATTTATTTCCCAAATGTGAATAAGAAACCAGTCTTCAGTAAAACTTCCCTCAACATGTTCCTTGGCTTACATACAACAGAGAGCTTTTTAAATACTGAACATGTATATAGGACTGCTGCTGAAACCTTTCTCAAGATCTCCCCCTATTTCCTAATTTTTGTGGTGCAACACTGAGTATTTTCTCATTCTTGCTACCAATGGTGTAAAGTAGGTTTGATTTGGGACAGAGCAAATACTATTCTAAGCAAGGAGTATTTTTGTGTTCCTTCTGCCAGTAATAAATACATTTTTAAAAAATTTTGACTATCATAATTTTTTGCCTGGGTAAAACTTTTCACATTGTTTGGAACATATCTAGAGGGAAGCCAAGACATTGTGGGGAAAGACTGGAGAAATCTTTAACTGAAGAAAAGACCGTGTACTAGTGATATGACAGACATATTAAACATTAATGACTAAACATCTTTGTTCATTCTGTTCTATTGAAAGGATGAAATAATGCAAACTATCTGATAGTCATTCAGAACTTCTTGTTGTCAGTGAAATGAGATTAACTCTTCTTCAAAATTTTTAAGCAGACATTGATGCTAAGATACCAATGATGAGTGGATTTCCTACATCAACAGAGAGTGGATTAAATCATATTTATGACCTCATCCAATAATTTAATTATCCTACTCACTTCCCAGGGGTTGTGGGTCAACTTCTCTAGGAAGTAGCCCCTAGCCACTGTTCTGTTCTTCAGTTAATGAAGTACCATGCATGCCTGCACTTAGCTTCAAAGGACCCAGGCTGGGGTGTGTTTGCTTTCCTCTGGTCCCCTCCTGAAGAAAAATCAAAAGAGAAAAAAAAAATACAATATTTATCTCAAATGCTGAGGTGGTCTGTGACACTTAAGTCCTGGTTTTGGCATTCTCCATTAATTTAACACTAGGCTGTTATAATGAAGAAACTCTCAATGCAATGATATCAGGATGCATATGGCAAAATGTGAACAATACCATAGTGAATAAGAAGGGAACTCAGTACAATCACTCTTATATAATGCCTCAGGTTAGAAATTCTGTGCTGTCAGCCTAGATATTGAAAACATATATATTTTAATGTGTATTTAAAAAAGCCTTTTAAATCATGTACCATATACAATTTGTAATGAGAAAAGTTTTGTATGTACATTGCTGTATAAAACAACTTATTTGTAGTCCTTCTTTTAAAAATTAAACAAGGGTCTCAAGAAGGTTTCTTCCTCCTATCTCTCAAACTTATAACATCTTTACAACCTAGAACAGATCTTACACAGGAAATCTTGTCTAAGACTGAAACATAAATTTAGAGTAGAAAAGTTTCTTGGCTGTAAAACTGAGCGAATCCTTGATCATGAAGCAAAAAGGAATAAAAAAACCAGAACAAACAAATCTTATGTTCCCACAGGCTTCCATGTCTAGTATAACACTTAATGAAAGCAGAACTGGTTGATTCTGGATTCTCTTTGGGTGTCCACTTTTCAGAATGAAATCTAAGTTTAGGAAAATTGTACAGACCTTACTTCCCCATCTCTCAAGTCCAGATGCACAATCTGAAAACCATATTAATTTAAACTGAAAATGTCACAAATGCTTCTTTCTTTTCCTAGCAGCAAAATATAATATGAATAATTAAATTGCTAAGTCAAAAAAATTCCAGAAGGTGGTTCCAAGAAATCTCCACAATACACCTTTGAAGTCACGAATAGGGTTATCAGATATCTAAACAGGCAAAGGAAGACATGGACAATTGGGAAATAGGGCAAATGGAGATGACAGAAAGAGAACACAGTATTTAACTTAATTAGCATTTGCAGCAAAAATTACAGCAAAAATATACTTAGAGGTACATGAATATGAAAATAACTTTTTTAGCATCAGAAAGATTGTTTTTTCAATTGCAATATTTTTTCCAACAAATCTTTATTTCTACAAACATATGCTAGCAGTAATAGAGAACTGACAACATGCTTTTCAAATCTCACTATATAAACATACAATTCATGTTATCTACAGGTTACAGTGATCACAGATTTGAAGAAACTAGATTGAAGGTGACTGTTGGAATCAGGAAATAAATAATATAAATCTAAATTGTGAGTTTGTCTAAGGACGGGGCAAAGAAAGAAACTGTAATGATATGTGAAATGACCTTGGGAGACAAGGGAAAGAGCCAGGGAAATGGATAAGAGGCAACTTAGCCTGCAGCAGAAATGTGGGTGTGACTTTATCTATCTATCTATCTATCATCTATCTATCTATCTATCTATCTATCTATCTATCAAATTTATATGCCTCCAGACTCAAAAATGATTCTTGGCAGCTTACAATAAAAACACAAAACAGCAATAAATACAAAATAAATAAAACCTTTAAAAATTATTAAAAATAAAAAAATAAAAACCAGCCAGACAGAGAGGGGAGGAACAAAAACATATATATGGGCAAAGAGTTCAATACTCTGCCACCAGCCACCTCCAAGATGATGTACCTCTATTGGGTCCCCAAGCCAGCTGGCAGAGCCAGGTCTTAAGGCCCTTCTGTGCAGGTCATCCCCATTGGGGCGAGAGAGTTCCTCAGATAACCTGGTCCTATGCCATATAAGGCTTTAAAGGTCAAAACCAACACTTTGAATTGCACCCAGAAGCAAACTGGGAGCCAGTGCAGCTCATGGAATAAAGGTGTTACATGGGCCCTAAAATCATCCATGCTGCGGCATTCTGTACCAGCTTCAGCCTCCGGATGCTCTTCAAGGGTAGCCCCATGTAGAGCACATTGCAGTAGTCCAACAAAGAGATGACAAGGGCATGAGTGACTGACTGTAGGGATTCCTGGTCCAGGAAAGGGCACAACTAGAGCACAACATAAATTTGCATGAAGGTCCTCCTAGCCACGACTGCCACCTGCTCTTCAAGCAGGAATTGCGACTCCAGGAAAAACTCCAGATTGCACACAGGGTCTGTTTGGGGCAGTGCGACCCCATCCAGAGTTAGAGATGTTAATGTCCCAGAACCTGAACCCCCAGACACCCAAAGTCACTCAGTCTTGCCAGGGTTGAACCAAAGCCTTTTGTCCTCCATCCAGACCCATACAGCTTCCAGACACTGAGTTAGGGCCAAGACTGCATCACTTGGATCACCCGGGATGGAGATGTAAATCTGAGTATCATCAGCGTAGTGATGGTACCTCATCCCTTAGCAACAGATGATCTCATCCAGCAATTTCATATAGATGTTAAAAAATAAAGGGGAAAGTACCAAGCCCTGTGGCATATCACAAAGTAGCACTGTGGACTGGATTTCTCCCTCCCTGGGCTGTGCCCCATGAACCGTCCTCGGAGAAAGGAGCCAAACCAGTGCAAAACTGTACCGCCCAGCCCCAGTCCCTACAGCCAACCCAAAAAGATACCATGGTCGATGGTATCAAAAGCCGTGGTCAAGGAGAGCTAGGATGAGTGCACTATCCCCATCCCACTCTCTCCAGAGATCATCAACAAGTGTGATCAATGTTGTCTCCATCCCATAACTGGGCTTGAACCCAGACTAAAAAGGGTCCAGATAATCCCTAAAAAGGGAAGGTGGGAGACTGGGCAATAATTGTCCAGACAGGTGGAGTCCAACAAAGGTTTTTTTTCACAGGGGACAGACCAGGGCCTCCTTAAAAGGTCCCAGAAATATGCCCTCTCGCAGTGAGGCATTTATCCCCTCTCGCAGTGAGGCATTTATTATCTCGCAGTGACCCACCTGTTAGTCACCATCCTGGCAGCTTTCACCATCCAGGAGGGACAAGGGTCTAATTGACAAGTGGTTGCACTGACAGCATCGAGGACCCTGTCCACTTCATCAGGGGCAACAGGATCAAATTGTTCCCAGATAACAGGGCAAGTCTCCTCCCTTGGCATCTCAAGGGACCTGCATCACACATGGCTTCCAACTGGGAGTGAATTCAAGTGATTTTGTCTGCCAGGTGTTCAGCAAATTCCTCTGCATGGCCCTTTAGAAAATGTCTCAGAAGGAAGACATCTAATTTCTTGGACTGTCAAGGATTACAGGATTCTCTTAATGTAACTTTACAATAAAGTAACCTTACAATAAAGTTAGAGCTAGCACTTCTGGGTGTGCTTATTGTCTAGACTACTCCACATGGCTACAGAAGCAGACAATTTACAAGATTATAGTACATGAAAATTTGAATGACTACTTTTGTGAAAATAGTCCATTTAAAAAAATGTTGCTCAAAAAGTCCGAAAATATTTGATTTTAAGGCTACGTCTTCCTTTTGCCAAACATCTGGAAACCTAGTGATGATGAGACTAATTGAGCTTGCAGGAGGATTTATCTTTTTATCCTATTATGAAAAAACAGTCTTTGAAGGTAACTCACATAGTTTTAAAATTCAATTCAGAATTGCACAAATGGCCTGAAAATAATCAAATGCACTCAATACATTAACCTGCCTTATGCTGAGATAATTGGTCCACCAAGTCTTCTACCATCTATTCTAATCTTCCCTAATTTAAGGCTCTTTACCAGTGCTGGGATTACAACTCTCAAAATGCAGAGCCAGTATATAGTCCTAATCAGTTAGAAAATGCCAGGATGGGAAAGCCTGAGTTCTGATTTGCAGGCTTTGTCCCAGCATGGATTGGCCTGATATTCTTTGGACTATCAATGTTTGGGAACTTGGAGTCTTTGATATGCAGATTTACCTTACCACAACTCATGTTATGCAGTATTTCTGCATACTTTAGGATTAATTACAATTATATAAGAAACACCTTCAAACACTAACTCATGCAATTCCATTTCCTTGGTACTTAGCTACAACTCTGCATCTTGTTCTGTCTCGTCTAAACTTGTTTTGTTTTGTGTTAAAGAGAATTAGTAGAGAGCAAGTCAATGCTAGATAGGTTGTGTTGTTCATTAAAGTTGCAGGTCTCTAATCAGATTTATTCCTTTAAGCAAGCATTACAAATAATCGTCTTTTCTTCTTTCCACTATCCATCCCTCTTTTTTCTCCAAGAATTCTTGCCTCGGACTTCATAAAAACTATAACTGCAAGTTTAGCCTTGCTCCTCTTTTTATATAGAACCTTGCATGACTCCCATCAGGACTGAAAAGGAATATAATAGGTGAGAGAGAAAGGATATTCAACAGGTGCAGGGTAAAAATAAGGCCAGAGAAGTCATGGCAGTTTTGACCCTTGTCTCAGAGAATTTTCAGACCAATCTGAGAAATAATCCTACTAAGTTTAATGGGGCTTCTGATCATCCACACAATAATCACTGAATGGCTGGTCTTGCACAGGAATCTGGTTTATGCATTCATTTGACTGCTTTTGCTATAGTTTGCTCTGGAACGCCTTGGAAATTCAAAATAAATGCTGAAAGGCATCACAGAAGTTGTTGCTTTTCATTCAGTGATACAAGCAATGTCATAATTAGCATACAGCTTTAATTGCATTGGAAGTATTACATTAAGCTATTTTATGTATTTAGATTTCAGAGGAAGATTTTTTCCTCTTGAAATCTCCTGTCAACTTATTGTGGCTCAGATGCTTGGGCCAAATCCAATTAGACATTCCAAACTTCATTTCCACTGAAATGCAATCAATTGTAACTTATTTTCAAATCATGCAGCTTTCTCTAATTGTTAGCACTAGCCTCTCCTGAATAGATGGTTAAGTAAATTAGACTATCTTGGATATGAAAATTGCCTATTTAGGTTGGCAGCTTTCTGTGTTGCTGATGAGGTTTCTTGAGCTAATGGAATAATGAAAACGCAAAACTGATTTATCTTTCTTAATAAGGAGGAAAGATAATGAACTAAAATTAAAAATGAAACTCTCCTTATCTGATATAATGAAAAGTTTCTTCTTTTCCTAAAAAATTAAAAACAATGAGAAAATTAGAGCTTTGTTTATTTTTAAATTCAAGGCCTTGTGCCATAAAATGCTGCTTTGTTTTCTTAGTTGATATTGCCATTGATCTTGTGTGGTGTTAGGCAATACCTACTTTGAATGCGATTGGGCTATTAGTTGAATACAGTCTTTAACTTCTACTATTTTAGTCCGCCAACTTTTTTGGTTGTTAGTGCGAAATATGGTGAAAACTAGCTAGTAAATGGGTTGGGTACTAGGGCATCCGAGAGTTGCAGGCCATTCTGGGAAACTGAAAAATCATCCTGAAAGGATTTGGTATTCTATAATAGCAAACCATTGATGCTGAAAGAACTAATGTTCATAAAGTCACCAGGTGTTACACTAAATGTGAAGGAAACAAATCTTACTTTTAAAGATCATATCTTTTTGTCCCCTTTCTCAGTCTAGCCAATAAAGAATGCCCTTTGCTTTGCTCAATTTATATTTTCCTGCTATTATAAATCTCTTGCTTCAAGGTATCTGAAAGAAATACTCTTAGACTACTTTTGCCTGACCTGTTCAGAAGCACTAAAAGAGTCTGCAATCCTCATATCATGTATCTAAACCAAATGACCTGTGATAAAAAACGCACAATTGGCTTGTTCACAACAGAAGTTGCCAAACCATAAGAAATAGTTGATGAATCATGAAGTCTGCTTGAGTGTTTTATGTTTCCTTACGTATTCAGAAGATTCTGTTTTCGGATATGCAATGAGGTTGGCTTCATACCTTAATGGTGATCCAGTAAGACAACTCAATTATTCTAGGAACTGAAAACTCTCTGTGCTTTGCATATTAATATTCATTGTGATGAAATTATCACCAAATGTTATTTCCATGGCAGATTCATCATTTTTCTGAATGGCTGCCTTGGCCAATAAAGTAAATATTAATAATGATAATAGAATCTCTCTGAAGTTTAGCGATTATCAAAGGGCAAGATTAGATTTGTCTTTAAGTATACATTAAATTGCACATTTTAAAAAACTGTAAAGAGAATCGGGGAGAAAAACATCAGGACTACATGTTTGGACTTATGCAGTCCAGTCTTCCCACTGACTCAAAATACCACTTTGCATCAGGACAGCAGCTTCCATTGACATGAATGGAAATTCTCCTTCCAGTGTAAGGAATAGTTTGAGAGATAATTTACGTATTATTTGTGATCTTGGAAAAAATTTCATTTGAAGAGTAGCGTCTATTTTTTTTAAATAGGTTATATGAAATGTTTTCATTAAACTGCAGCAGGGGCTAAGAAATTAACTTTCCCCTTGCTATTCTAATTGTGACATCTGTTCTTCCAGTGTTATCATTTTTACTAAAATAAGATTTCTCTTAGCTGAGTGAAAATGCTAAGCTATACAGATACTTTTATTGGCCAAGCATGGTTATACATGCAAGGAATTTGACTTTGATACAGCAACTCTCTGAATACTTGCAACAGTAAGATAATATATTACAATGTAAATGTGCAGTTTATAAGGAAGTGTTATAAAGTTTGAAATTAATAGGTATGTATACACATTAGACAGAACTTCTAGGTTAATTAGAATTCTTGCTTCTGATGTACTTGTAGCATTGACCATATCGCATTAGTCAAGTATTCATTTGAATGATGGCACAGGGAAAAAAGCTGTTCTTATGTCTGGTAGTTTTGATATTCAGTACCCTGTAGTGCCTACCAAAGGGAGGAGGTTCAAACAAGTTGTGTCCAGAGTGAGAGAAGTCTGCAGATATCTTCTCTGCCCTTTTCTTGACCCTCTCTGCATACAGGTCTTCTATGGAGGACAAGTTAGTTGCATTTATCTTTTCTGTGATCTTGATTTTACATTAGAATCTGTGCCTGTCCTGTATGGTTGCCACACCAGACTACACTGTAATAGATGTACAAACATTGAGAGACTCAGGGATTCCTCCATAGAACTGTATCAGCAGCTCCTTAGGCAGGTTGAGTTTCTTGAGCTTGTGAGAAGAATAAAATTATTAATTTTTAACATATGGTTAGCTAAACATGAGTGTGGCCATGATGATACTCTGTTTGACCTTTTCTAATTTGGAACAATGACAGAATTTAAATTCCAAAAGATGTGGATTCCAGGGAAGTAGAAGCAAAGGTGATAATGAAGGCAGCAGGGTGATGGGATTAATGGAATTAAAATAAACAGCCAGAAAGTTTGTATGTCTCTCCATGTCTCTATCAACTGGGGGCATGATGGAGGGACTGGCAGACAGGTACAGAATATATAAAATTATGCTGAGACTTGTGTTCCATGTGTGTATATGTGTGTGCTGTGAATTCACTCATTTGCAAATGCCAAGTAAAGCCATATTGTTTTGACCCAAGAGAGATTTGAGTGTCTATTTTGCACAAGCTAATGCAGGAAGTTATCCTCTGACGTGTCTTCTTGATAATGGTGCTGATGTTAACTGCCCATTTTAAGTCTTGCGAGATTATAGAATCTAGAAACTTGACAGACTGCACAGCTGATACTGCGTTGCTGAAGGGAGAGGGGGCATAAAAATAGGAGAACTCTTTCTAAAATCACTATCATTTTTAGTTTTGAGTGTATTCAGTTCTAGATTGTTTTGACTGCAGAGCCAGCTGCTTAACTGCCCATCTGTACCATCTCATCCCCCCCAGTGAGGCACCACCTTGCTGTGGTTGGGGGGCTTGTGTGCTCTTATGAAGATGAGAGCTCTGCCAGAGGTT
>JANHZU010005939.1:320520-333601 GCA_032468055.1 Acrochordus granulatus | reverse complement strand
GATATCCAAGTTGTGGGAAAGTAGAAAGTGTACCAAAAAAATCCCTCAAAAACAATTCCATCAAGATGCTGTTAGATATGAATTGAAGTAGAGACAGGCTTTCCAGATTCTGTCACAATATTCTAATTACGTTAAAGTACATGCTAAGATTAGTCAATGCAATAATTTTTCCAAATGCTACTTATGGCTGTGAAACTTGGACTCTGAAAAAGGCAGATAGAAGAAAGATGGATGCTTTTGAACTGTGGTGCTGGAGACAACTATTATGCATCCCATGGTCAGCAAAAATCACAAACAAAGAAGTCCTAGACTGAGTCTTGCCAAAACTATCACTTGGCCAGGATCACCAAACGAAGGCTTTCATATTTTGGTCACATCATGCAAGCTGATTCACTCAAAAAGTCAATCATGCTGGGAATGATCAGAGGAAAAAAGGGCCACCCTAGTACTCAGTGACTGGGAACTATAAAGGATGACATAGGATGACCATGGCAGATTTGAAGGAGGTGGTGCAAAATAGAGGGATATGGAGAGTGCTGATCCATGGAGTGGCTGAGAGTCAGACACAGTTGAATGGCTGAAGACATGCTAAGACTCCTAGTAACTGTTATTTCCTTTCCTTGCTAACCTTGATTGGCTGACCAAACTTATCACTGATCAAGGAAAGGAAGATAATGAGATAGGTTTTGTTGCACTAGATCTTCCCTACGATGCTTGTTTATAGCCAAAAGACAAATGGAACCATCAAAAATGGCTACACTGTGATGGATAAAATGAATAAAAAATTTATAAAGTCTGGAGAATGGCCATTTAAATAGGCAATTAGATAAAATGGGTACCACTTCAGTGGGACCTAACTGGCTACAGCAGGAGCGGCAATTCAGAGTTGAACGGCGAGTTGGAGTTGGACTTCCCTCCCGCTGGGGGCAGAGCAGGAACTGCAGAGGATGCCCGGATGCAAACATCGTCAGCCAATGGTGGGGGGTTAGTAACACACAAATGTATAAATAGCTAATTGATGTAAGCCTCCAAGAGTCTTTGGAAATTGGCGGCATAGAAATGTGTTAAATAAAATAAATAAATTTACTGAAAGGGGATTAAGTGGCATCATGTACATCAATGCCCAAATTATTTCACATTAACATCTGTGTATTATTTGCATCATGACATGACTAAGTTACTTAATGCCTGTCATTTGCACAGGGAATTGTGATATACATGACATCTTTGTGGCTTTTGCCAGGTGCATATCAGTTGGAAACCAATTATATTGGCTATAACATCCTTTTTCTTACTGTCCATTGCTTTTGCAGAATTATGCCTTTCCTGCAGCCTTCTTTTTTACAGTTATTTTCTTATCAATGACTGACACAAAGTCTTGCAGCTATCAGAGATCACAATCTTTCTCTTAGCCCACAGAAGACTTCACAGTCTGCTGTAGACAGCTCAACCTTCCTTCCTATCCCAACCAGCAGCAGTACTAATTGTTTTTGTTGTCCCAGAACAAGAATTGGAGAATTAAGACTAAAGATTTGTGCTTTAATCAACAATCAGTTTGCATCTGTTGTCTTACCTTTGATTCTACACAAAAGTTCAGTATTGTTAGCAAATGCAGAAGAAGAAGGAGTCAAATTCCTTCCATGTCTAACCATGCTTGGCCAATAAAGTATCTGAATCTGAAATTCTAGGTTTGTGCTTTTCCATTATAATGCTATTTCTTTTTTTATATATGTTTGTTGTAAAAACCATCAACAAGTATGACAGAACAGGGCGGTATTACATTGTTCTTCTGGTGGTGGAAACTTAGATTGGTTTTAAGGAAGCCATTTTCTGCTTTCCAGGCTACAAATATGTGTTTGCTACAGAAAGAAGACTGAAAATATTGTATGTGCTGGAGAAGTGATATTGATCTATGGAAAAATCAAATGGAGATGTAGATAGAAACAGGTTTGTCAGTTGCTAGGTTTGTTCTGCAATATTATAAGATTGCACAACTTTGTTTGTGCCACCCAATCACTCCTTAACATTTCTTGCACACATGCACATGCACTTATATATACAACTAAAACAGAAGAAAAAAATACCAGGGCCATGATTTAAGAAAGCAAGCAATTAATGGCTTTTGCATTAATATGTTGTGCGGACCTATAATTGGTTGAATAAATATTGCCTGGGTTTGTGTGACACAATGAGCCATAAACCAAGCTTCTCAAATCACAGTGCCTGGATTATATTTATTTATTATACATTTATTAAACAAATGTATATGGCTGCCCAACTCACACATAGTGACTCCAGGCAACTTACAGCATTAAAAATTTACAGTATGAAACCCCTACCCAAGGATGGATAACTTGAGATTCCAAGGAAATGCAGTTTTTTGCAGCTCTAAAGCTTCATAGTTGTTGGAAAATGATGGCATGCATTCCTAATAATTTAAGTTAGGAAACACATGAAAAAAATATTTTTCAAACTTATAATCTTTAAAAGTAAAGAAAAGTACTCAACCCCCCTAATCATGAGAAAAAGAGAAAATCAGACTGATGACATCATATGTGATAATTCTATGTACTCTGCATTACTGTATTGTTTCATCCTCTATGGGCCCTGGCATCTCAATATTTACTGGAACACCCAATCATCAGAACATCATCCAACTTTGTGCTGAACCAAAACCAAAGAAAATTCAGTTTGATTTAGTTTGATTATGAACCCAGCAATGTCTGTGTCCTACCCCACTAAGTTAAGAATACAGTATATATTTACATTCATTTTCTGTAGGAAAAAAAATCATGTGTAATATTTGACCTTGGGCTAGTCACTCTCTTTCAGCCCATCTCACCTCACAGGGTTATGGTTGTGGGAAGAATAGGAGGAGAAAGGTGTGTTAAATACATTCGCTGCCTTGAGTTATTTGTAATAATTATGCCCTGATAAAGTGGAATCTCCTTGAAAGATCCTGGGAATTTACACTATGAATAAATCCTTAAATAAACATATCTATAATAGCTTGCTAACTGTAGATGGGTTCAATTATTTTTCCTTAATGAAAGATATGGATCTCAGCAGTCAGTTGAGTCTGCTATTTATGAATTGGCTTGAGATTTTTATAATAATTGCCTCATTTGCAACTAACCATGGTGTGCCCTTACCTTTATCTTATCCTCATTCCATACATGAGACTTAATTGGCTCTTAGCTTTTCTGGTGTTAAAATATTGTTTTCCCTTTAAGTCAAAAACCAGCAGCAATTTCAAATCTGATTATGATTCATGCATTGGCAGTCCACTATGGTGACCCATACAGAACAGGATCAGCCTGGCAGCTTTGGGCCATATTAGATTAGTATGAGCACATCTCCACACTCTGGTCTTCAGTTACTTGTGCTAATCTTGAATCTTTTTTCCCTCACCTGGAAACAGCTGGGGGAAGTGCCAGATGCTGAAAAAAACACATGCTTCTCACAGTAGGAGATCAAGTCTTCTTTAAAATCTTGACTCTCTATAAAACCAATGAATCCAGAGGACTTATGAGGTCCCTCATTTTGAAATAATTTTCTTGCTTTACAAGTGCAGACTTCGCACAGGCACAGTCTTCTCTGGTCTTCAGGCATTCATTTACCACTTTCCTTCCTCTCCCCACTGAAAAAAACTTAAGGGGGGCTGTTGTTGAAAAACCTGTGTTCTTCTGAACTTTTTCAAAATGCCACACCTTGGCAAGTCTGTTCAGTAAGCTCGTGCAAGTGTGGAGTTAGCAGTGTACTGAACCTCTACTTTTCTGAGGGCAAAATCCAGAGGACCTAGCCATCTTTCAAAAGTTATCACCTACCCAAGAAGCAGCAAGTGGAGTTGATGAGCAGACTTGCCTTCTTTTCCTTTATTGTCCATAGCAAAGCATGAAAGACAATGGTTTAAGACTTCTGTCTAGAACTTGTCATCTTCCCAAGCCCTAAGCTATCCATGTATGAAACACAGATGGCTGGTGACTGGCTGATGATTTCCTATCAGATGATAATATTCCAGAAGGAGGAAAGCAGCAAAGCCAGAGGTATAATATGTCACTTTGGTTAACATAGTTAGACAGTCAAATACTTTATTGGCCGAGCATGTTAGACACGGAAGGAATTTGACTCCCGTACAGCAGCTCTCAGTATACTTGCAAGATAACAGGATGAGATAATACATAACAATGTTAGTTATTTGGTAAGTGTGCAGTCAGTAGGAAGGAAGTATTATAAAGTGTAGAATGAATAGGTGTGTATACGCATTAGAGGGAACTTCTGGTTAATTTAGAATAATTCTCTGCC
Source organism: Acrochordus granulatus (assembly GCA_032468055.1). Classification (NCBI taxonomy): domain Eukaryota; kingdom Metazoa; phylum Chordata; class Lepidosauria; order Squamata; family Acrochordidae; genus Acrochordus; species Acrochordus granulatus. Next base: position 329,296 of record JANHZU010005939.1, on the reverse strand, counting down.
CTTGTGTTCTATCATGTTCTTGTGTCTGGGAATTTTGGTATGCAGTACCCTGTAACACTTACCAGAGGGAAGAAGTTCAAGCAAGTTGTATCCAGGGTGAGAGGGGTCTGCAGATATCTTCTCTGCCCTTTTCTTGATCCTCTCAATCTACAGGTCTTTTATGGAGGGCATGTTAGGTGCAATTATTCTTTCTGTGATCTTGACTATACATTGGAGTTTGTACCTGTCCTGTATGGTTGCTGCACCAAACTGACAGTAATAGATGTACAAAAAACAGACTCAGTGATTCCTTTATATAATTATATCAGCAGCTCTTGAGGCAGGTTGAACTTATTGAGTTGACGGAAGAAGTACATCCTCTGATGTCCCTTCTTAATAATGGTGTTAATGTTAGCTGCCCATTTCAAGTATTGGGATATAGAGCCTAGAAACTTGAAGGAGAGTACTATTGATATTGTGTTGCTAAGCGTTGTAAGGGAGGATAAAATAGTGGAGTCTTTCTAAAATCCACTTACATTTCTACAGTTTTGAGTGTATTCAGCTCTAAGTTGTTTTGACTACACCAAAGGGCCAGCTGTTCAACTTTCTCTCTGTACACAGACACATCACCATCTTTAATGAGTCCAATGATTGTTGTATCATCTGCAAATTTCAGAAGTTTGACAGAGGGGTCACTAGAGATGCAGTCATTGGTATAGAGGGAGAAAAGTAGCAGAGAGAGCACACATCTTATGCCTTCATGAAATCAAGACCACATCTTTAGAAAAAAGTCAAAATCAAGACTATATATACACAATAGGAATCAACAGTAGATAAAGCTAGCATATTTTTCTGCTGGTAAAACTAACAGAATTAGTGAAATGCCCTTATGTACAACAATTAAAATTTATAAACTGTTTACTGACCTTATTCTCCTTTTCCTGGAAGAAAGCTGAATTGCCTTGTTTTTTAGATTCTACTAATCCACTGCTATTCTCTGTTTTGGTAAGCAACTTTGTGCAAAGTGCAGAAAAAGAGTAAGATGTGGTAAGCAAAATAAATTAAAGGAATGAAAGAAGTGAAAAATAAAGAATTGGTCTTCCTTCTGGAATTCTTGGTGCTCTCTGAGCTTGGTTGTTTGCTTGCAGACATTTATTTATTCACCAATTAGGTAAATTGAGATTATTAGATTTACCAATTAGGTAATATCATCAGCATGAGTGAGTGGGGTTTGCTGCTTGTATATATGTAATAGCTTGCCCTGCAAATTTTGGTATGTGTGTGGAGGTTCCTCCTTGGAGGTTCCTTGATTAAAATATGGTTTTCTGCCTGTTTTTCTGGTGTTGATCCTTGCTTATCTGAATGTTGGCTGCTGGAGATGTGTTCTGCTCTTTTTGTTTTGGTCCTACATTTTTAATTGTCTTTTTTGAATTATATATAAATTGGTTTATCTCTATGTACCTATTGAGAACTGATTTGTCTGAATGCTAACCTTCTCTAACATTTTTGAATTTAACTTGATTTAAAATGCTAAGTTTCTCACTGAAACTATGATTTTGTCCATATGTGTGAGATCAAGGAGTTTCATCATGGCTTCTGAGTGCTAGTTAATGTTCATGGATACACTCTGCCAGTCTTCTGCCTGCCTGTCCTACTGTACAGAGTTGCTGTTATAGTTCTTGCACTGAATGTTATAGATGGCTCTTCTATAGGCTCATCCCTGTTAAAAATTTTGTAAAATTTAACAAAAAAAATTTGTAGACTGCAGTTGCAGTAGCAGCATTGTTGTAATTGACATTGATGAACAAGAAATTGTGCATCATTTCGATGTTCTCCCAGTACCTTATATAACTTTGCACTGCAGTTTGTAACTTGTCCTATACAGTGAATTCTAGAATGGGACTGATGGAAGACCTCAATAGATGCTACCCAGCAATTGCCCAATTATGGTATTCTTGTTCTGAAGAAACATTTGCTGTTGGGAAGACAAGAGAAAAGTATAAAAAAGGAAGAACTCAATGAGTTATTAAATGTTTACTATGTGTAATTGGATCTTATCTAACTTAGAAGCCTATGCTTATAAAAGTGGTGTAAACTTGTTCACAGCATCTATGTGATCCCAATTAAAGCAATACTTCTTCAGTATCATTTGTCCCCTCATTAGACATTTAACAATAGTATTCCATCCCCCCACAACAGTGAGATATGGAATAAAATGAAAGACATTGCTTGGGTGCCAGTTGGGTAAGAAGATGAAGGTTGAATTTCAGAGTTGAGAAGTTCAATCAATTGCAATTCATCAATGTTTCCAAACCCCAACAGAAACCTGAGATGCCATTTGCATCAGTAATGACTTAATTTATAGCAGATGCAAAAAAAGACCTTCCATCTCTTTTCCTATTCATATTGTAATTTCAAACAAAAGAAATAATTAAAGTGTGTTTTCTTTTCTTGCTATTCCCTTCTGGGATAAGCATCCACACTTAGATCTGCTGCTGAGAACTACCACAGATTGAACAGAGAACTCAATCCAATTAAGGTTTTTTGTTTAAGCAATGCAGTATTTCATAAAGAAAACTTGGAACTATTGTGCATTTGTCACATATATCTTATAGCTGGTTGTGATAATAAACTTCATATGAGGGACTGCGCTGCTGATAGTTATTCTGTTTCATGTAGTTGTGAAGCAGAAACAAAATTCAGATTTGCAATATAAGCAGTCCTGATATCATAATCATCTATGAAATGAGATGGGCAAAGCAGCATATTCTTTAACAGGAAAAAGATGCTAACAAAACAGTATATTCTAAGCTAAACAAGACAGAGTTGAGAAATCTCTGAATTGCATATAAGGCATTGGGTTTGGCAGAGCTAAACTTTATTTTCCATAAAATAACTCAACCAAATTAATAGAAAGTTAACATGGAGAAACTCAGCATCAAAACCTAAAGAATTTAGAGATTTCAAAAAGAAGGGTAAACAGCAATTTATTGAGATTTGGAGTTCTTTTAGGTATTAAACAAGACTAAGGGGAGTCCATCATGAGGAATGTATTTATAAAAACAAACTTCAAGAATTTAAATGAATGAGTCCACATTCATTATGCAATTTTTCTGCAATTGCAAGCACTCCAAGGAATGCTGTCCTTACTGTAACTAAATGTATATATGAATCTGTTGCATATGTGGTACACCTCTGATGTTATGTGAAAAGGGGAAAGCCAAAGAGTTGACAAGAAACAGGAGCTGTACAAAGTTTTGGTCTTAAGGCAACTTAACTGTATCAGCTCTTCAACCTAAATTATTGAATCAGGTGCCTCTCAATCTATATAGCTAATTGACCTGTATGCATGTATGCCCACACATACTTTTAACCAAGTCAAATTGATAATTGGAATTGAGTTGACTCATGAAATCAACTCATGTAATCAACAATTCAAATCAAACTTTGGTGGTTTGCACTCCCCTAATATGAGCCAATATTTCTACACATCTTGGTAGGACTACAGTACGCAGTTTTTGGGTTTGGATGCTTTGATGCACAAACATGAATGTTCTGCTGGCAATGTTATTCTGCTCTTCTCAAATAATCTTGGGAATGCTACCGCTAGGAATGAATATTGGACAGAGGTCCAGGAATCCCATGCCCCTGAACCCCTCAAAATACCTACCCAGAAAATGGCCAGGCATAGGAACAATGGAGCACATCTACCAACAAAGTGGTAGATGTGCTCTGCATTAAAGCTCAGTTCAGACTGGATCATAATAATTGGCTGCAAACTACTCAGTAAGCTCCATGGTAAGTGGGAGCTTGAACCTAGGTAATCCCCAATAGACCTTACTGCACTATGCAAGATCACTGGCTATCTTAAAGATGTCCAAGGACAGTAAGATCAATAAGATCACAGGTTTAAGTTAGTTAGCCACATCAGACAGCTCCAGTTTTAGGAGATTTTCTGTAAAGCTGTTGCTTTCATTTCAAGCTCTCATATTACAAGCCAAAGCACAGCACACTGCACAGAAAAAGTGGTGCCAATCTTTGTTGCAATTATGGTAACAGCATGGTAGGATTGTAACACATAATGGCTAAGTCAGCAAAAAGGACAGTAAACTGAAGAGCTTCTGAAACAGCCAGCCATTAAGGACACCTTTGGATCAGAAAACAAAATATATGCTGCTTTTAGTTTATCCAGTAACCACACATTAGATCAGAGTTTCTCAGCCTTGGCAACTTGAAGAGGTGTGGACTACAGCTCCCTGAATTCTGGGTCTTAGATATATTTTGACAGACCTAGTACATCTTATTGTGTTAGTAGCTTGAAGGTGAATTGGAAAACTGCCCCAGAGTTTCTCATTGTGATATTTGCTGACGTGCTTGTGGTTCATTTGAAAGCAATGCTGACTCCTCATACAGCTATTTATTTTGGAGTTTTCAGTCCACTGCATTTTGGCCAAGTTTATAGAGAAGTTGGTTATAATGGGAAAAAGAGAAGACGAAAAAATCTTGCACAATAGTTGGCTCCAGCAGCAAGAACAAACTCAAAAAACATATCCTGACTTTTTATTTCAGCTTCACCAAGTTACACATATTACTTCTTAGGACTTTGCAGTTTTCCTTTAAAAAATAATTAAAACAAATAGTAGATGAAGGCTGAATTTTTCTTCTGCTATCCCGCCTCCATTCTTTTCCCATTTTTTTCAGATGCTTTAAATTAACACAACAAGGAGGAAAATTGGATGTGTTTTTAGTTACTCTGACATAATGAGAACCACTACATCTCTCTAATGGCTTTCTGCCTTAGTGGGAATCTCATAACAAACACAGCCTCATATATGAGAAAGTGTTTGCAATGGCAGGTATTCAGAATCTCAGCCACAGTGTAAAGCACACACCAAGCAAGAGTTGGGTTTTCTTTTACTGATTTCTCACTGTGTTAAAGCAGAGCAGGGGCATCCACAGGCAAGGCCAAAAAGTTCAAAATGGGAGTTGTAAACATGTGTTTGAGAACTTGCTTTCTTTTTATGTGCATTCATACATGTTAAAAAAGGTGAGAGTTTGATCATATGGTTATAATCTTCTCCCCTGGATATCTCTGGCTTAATGCCATTTCTGCTTGTCCCAGGAACAACTAGCACACATTCCTACTAAAGAGCTGTAACACAGCAACTAAGAGAAGTTCCTATTTTTTGGAGTGCAAATAAATCCAGTATTCTCTTGAGACAATTAAATGAATTACATTATTTTTCTCCATGTCTTCATCATCATTGTTATTGTTAAACACACACAAGCACATGCTCATTTACCAACACATGATCATTTACATGATCAACACATGTGCACAATACAGTCTCAATATGTAGGAACCAAAGTCATTTTGAAAGGACGCAACTCATTTTATAATTGATAGCCAGTCAGCCACTTCACAGTAATCAGAGTAATAAGCAGTATGGAGTAAGGAACATTTATTTTTTATTTATTTATCATATTTATTTATTTGTCACATTTATATGGCTGCCCATCTCACAAATGAGTGTCTGTGGATAGCATACAACAAAGCTAAAACACAATATATACAAAACAATTATTAATATTATTATGCTTTTATGCTATTGGTTTTCCACTGCTTTCCATGTTAGTTTACAAATAAAAAAATGGGAGGAAATGTGAATGTATTTCAAAGTTTCTTCTGAGAACCTGGAGACAGCATAAGTTTGTTGCTTTATTCTGAGATGAGCAAATAATTAGGGTAAGTAATCACCATTGCTAAACATGTGTTATCTGATCTTGTGACTCTCTGTGGGGACGAATTTTTTATTGGTCAGTCTAGAATTAACTAGACATTAACATAGTGCAAAATTTATGAAAAACACTCTTAATGGCTTTGTACAGTGAAAGTCAAAACTAGAATATCAAATACTTTTTAGCAATTTCTCTTGCATGACTGGAGGTGTGAATTTTATGTTCATCCAATTTACAAATGGTATGATGGGTCATAGTACCTTTTGGAAAGAAAATGTTTTTCAAATGAGTTAAGCAGAATATACCTGTGAGAATAATTTTCTCTTTCATGCGGAGATTGTATGTGCTCTAATAGCTTTAGTGAATTAAATATATTGTTTGAAGCATTCCTTGAAAATTTTTATGCAGTTTTTATATCCTGGCAGGACTTTCAGATATGCTAAAAGTGTGAAGTGTTTATACATAGAAACATTTAACACTATACGTTGCCCAAGAAGTTGGAATAATATGGACAACACGCAGAGCAGACTTTTGCACAAAGTCTCTTACAAAAGCTTGTGCAGACCCAGATACTTTTGTTCCTCCTTTGTAGTATACGTTCCTTTAATTATTCATACCATCTTCTAAATACAGCAGAGAAATGTGATATTACTGCATCTTGTAATACCTTATATTTAACTTGTCATTTTTTTTCCTCTGCCATATAAATTTAGATATACCCTTCAGTTGTCAAAAAGATACTGTCTAAAACAAAAATAACATTCTATGTAAAACATTCAGCTCAATCACAGAAATTGTCCCCAGCAATGACAATTGTACTCTCTGTCATCTTAACATATCTTTGTAGCTTCATGTTATGTTTTAACATAATTGTTTTGAAATAATATACAATATTAATATTTTATTATTTATATATATATTTATATATTATAAATATATAAATAATATTTGTCACAGTGATGCTTAGGTATTTTATCTTAAAATCTGTTTTATTCATCAGTCCTGTATGATCTTGTATTTTCATATTTTGGATTAACATCTTTGTCTTCTATTTATTACTCTTAAAACTTGCTAGTGCACCAAATTCTTCTAATCTACCCATTAATATTTCAGTGACCTTTAACGGATCTTTAAGAGTCAATACCAAGTCATCTGCAACTTATAAGTCTCTTCTTTAATCTTTATGCCTCCAATCTTCTTGTTCTGTCTTATATTCATATTCAATATTGCAAGGATTAGAATAAAAAAAAGAGGGATAACTGGCCTTATTCCTTTTGGTATCTCACATTGTTTGGTTTGATCTTTATTAGCAATTATTTGTGTTGTCAGTAGATAATTTTGTGTAGTTTATTGTTTGTATTTTTTATTGGTCAGTGATCAAAATAAAGTTTTGTCTCCCTGTCTTGTATTTTCTGTGAAGTATAAATCAAAGTATTGTGCATTTTCTGAGCAGATTGCACTATTGTTTCAGAAAACATTTTCCCTAAGATACCATATTGATAGATATTCAGTATAGCCTTATGAGAGTCAATGTCATCTCCATGCTTTCCAAATGGAAGGAGAAGCTGTAGTGATGTAAGGTTACAATAAAGTTACAGAAATAAGGTGCTTATCTTCCAGAAGAGGGTGAGATGCATGTAACTTGAAGTAGGTGGGAAGGAATTGAAGAGGGTAACAGCTACCTAACAAATCAAGCTACCTAATACTTTGGCCTTTCCTCATACAACACGCTTAATTGAGTCAATGCAGAGGTTAATGTAAAGGAGTCAATTGTCCTAGTCAGCTAACCCCAAAGAGGTTAAATCTAACCTAAAACAGATCCAGTCACATGTATTTAAACTAACTCCATTCAATCAGGTGCATTGTAAAGATACTCAAATGCATAAAACTGATCCATTTTCCCTACCTAACTTTCCAAGACAAAGAGTTGATAAGAAAAAAAACATTGAAAATGCAATGTTACCCATTAACAAATTCACTGCCTGCTGAGGATTGAGAAGGTTTTTAATTTTATTGTGCCTTCAAGTTATTGATGACCTCTGGCTCCTGCTTATCAAGTTCCTGCAGTTTTCTTGGCAACATTTTTGGAGTGGTTTGCCATTGCCTCTTTCTAGGGCTGAGAGAGTATGATTGGCCCAAAATCATCAAGCTGGCTTTGTGCCAAAGGCAGGGCTAGAACTCACGGTCTCCTAGTTTATGCGTGTACTCTTTCATATATAAATAACTAGTATATAAGCACCTTGCAGGTAAAAAGAGCCAAATATGCTGCATGGAAGAGCTCTGTTCATGTGCATCAGTTTGCACTAAGAATCCTTTCCCTGTTCTATTTCCAAGTGCTACACCTGCCGATTTTGTGATTACCTTACAAAGTATAATTCTGCTCATCCAGTCTGAACTATCTAGAAATGCTACTCCACAAGAAGTGACAGAAGACAAGCCTTTTCCACAGCTATTTCTATGTTATGGAATACACTGCTTTCAGAAATAAACTGTCAGACATTTGAGGTAGACCATGGCAAAAAAAAAACATATTCCAACATCTGGCTGAAACTCTACCTTATTGACATAGGCTATAGCAGCAGAATCTTGAAAGAGTGACTTAAGTTTCCTTTCCTTCCTAGCCTTAAAGTATGTTTTGCAACCATTATCTCTGCATCATTTCTCCAACGATATCATCATGGCTCTCAACATAAACTTGGCTCTAGCTCTTCTTATGTTTCAAAAGGTGCTTAGAAACATTCTTTGTCAATTTATTTTTGATCATAACAAGGTACTATGATGATTTTGGCGTTTTAATGTGAATTAGTGACATTAGTAAACATTTTGTTTTGTACCATGCACCATCAAGAATTTGTTGTTTGAAATGGTACATAAATACTGTGGAAGGAAGGAAGGGTGAATAGGTATTCATCCTGGCAGCATTATTGCAATATGCAAGCATTTTATGACATCATTAGCTTCTTCCTTCCATCTTTTCAAGGCTGTGAAGACTCTCACTCATCCAGGGTAATTGCATCACAACAAAGTTTAAAAAACAGGCATCTGGACTGGATTTTTC
>JANHZU010005939.1:225536-237474 GCA_032468055.1 Acrochordus granulatus | reverse complement strand
TGAAGGCCTGCAACACCTTCTAGAGCTCACACCAAAAAAAGATGTCCTTTTTATCATAGGGGATTGGAATGCTAAAGCAGGAAGCCAAAAGTTAACAGGAATTACAGGGAAATTTGGCCTTGGAGTACAAAATGAAGCAGGGCAGAGATTAACGGAATTTTGTCAGAAATTGCCAGAACAAGCTGATCATAACAAATATAGTGGTACCTCATAAGACAGTAACTCGTAGGACGAGCAAAAAATTTAATCAAAAGATATTCCGCTAGACGAGCTGTGACTCACGAGATGATGAAACCTCGTGCCAAACCTTGCACGTCATCAGTAAGTGCACTCTGTATTTCCCATTCAGGCAACTCTGCGCAAAAGTTCTGCCAACTCTTACCTTGCGCTTTACTCCATTGTTGCAGACAGCAACCCCATGCGAGAGTTCTACTAATGCAGCAATCTGCTGACTCTCCTCTCGCTCAGTTTACTCCATTTCCATTCAGGCGGCAGCACGCACGCATGCGTTCTGCCTATGTTCCTGATCGCAATGACCACCGCACGATCAGCTCACGTGGGAAATCTCCCAACGGAGCTCTCCTCTCTCGCTGCATAAACAGAATAAATTAAGTGAAAGGCATTCAAGAGAGAGAACTCTGGAGGCTCCCGATTCAAACTCCAGGAAGTCCCCTCCCCTCCTTTCCTCTCCTTTGCACTGGGATATTCTTAAAGCTGCACGCACGCACGGGGAAAAGCAACAAAGTGGGGATTTCTGCTTGGGGCAAGGACAAGGACAATTTCTGCTCTCCCCCCTTCATTGCTTCTCTCCTCATAGTACGGAGGGAAGAAGAACTTCCAAGGGGGGATTTCTAAGTGTGTGTGCACGCAGCTTTAAGAATATCCCAGCGCGATAAGAATAAATGCCCACGATGCCTGGAAAAGCTGAAGAGAAGCACTTCCAAGGAGGGATTCCCGGCGCGATAAGAATAAACGCCCACTTTAAGAATAACCGCCCACAATGCCCGGAAAAGCTGAAAAGAGAGAGAAAAAAGGCCCTCTTAAAGAGACAGCAGCGAATCCTCCAGCCAGCAGCAGTGGAGGCCAGAAGCTGCCTCAAAGCAGATCTGTAAATGCTGGTTCGTTTGCTCTATTTTTGCTTTATATCGTGTTAAACATGGTTACTTGTTTCAGATGTTAGGGACAATCATTTCTACCTCAAATTCCGTTGAAAATGATTTTGTGGTGAATATTTTTGGGGGCGTGGAACGGATTATCTGACTTTCCATTGTTTCCTATGGGAAACTGCATTTCTGTTTACGAGCATTTTGCGCTAAGAGTGTTCTTCCGGAACAGATTAATCTCGTCTTGTGAGGCACCACTGTATTCTGAAATGACTGGTTTTGTGGTAAGTTATAGGTAGGAATATCAGATTCCAGAAATCTAAAATTCATGGCTAAATATTGTAACCTACTGCTTACTTAATTACTTAATTAAGAATATTAGGTATTCATTTAGGTTGTTTTAATCATCCTTTAAAGACTGTGTAATTTTTCACAGTGGTTGTCCTTAATCAGTTCTTCAACATTCTAGGTCAGTCTTCACATAATCATAGTAGTCTAAAAGAATAGATGTAAGGAGCTGATGTTGCAAGTGAACAGCGTTAAGAGAAAGTTAATCATTAAATGTGTATTATGATCCAGGAGACCATTGTATTCATTGTATAATCAGCATGGAATAAAGTGTTAATACTTGACCATGAGAGATAAGTTCAGAGAAAGAACAATTTTGTAATCTGCTGAGCTTCTTTATGCAAGTGTTTGACAAATTTAATCCCGTACACTTGAAATTCTGTACTTTCTTCCCATGGAGCTTATGTTTGAGTAGACATATACTCTTTAAGAACTTGTTATGATCCATCATATACCATCATATACCCTAGATTATTATTATTGACCAGTAATAAATTAACAGTGACTTTTAAAACAATATTTAAAAATTTAAATGAGTTCATGATTGACTAAACAAGATCATTTAAAATAAGTTTAAAAACATCTCTGCACAATCTCTGTGGAAAGACAGGCCTTACAATACTAATTTTAATCAAGATGATTTGAGAAATATTTATGCTTTCTTTTCTGGAATCATACTTATATACTTTATGTATATATTAGCTGGATAGAAGCCAAGAAAAACACTGAACAGTTGTTATTAACGACAGATGAAAGTAGTCCTTTGGTGACCGTGACTGGTGTCTTTGGTCATTATTTTTTAAATATTTATCAATTTATTTATTGCAATTGTAGAGCACAGCCATCCCAAAGGACTTCCAGTGGTCCATAAAGATAAATAATTAGGGCCATCTGCCAGTCAGGTCTGCATAATCCTTATATATTCTATAGATTACCTATTTGCATTTTCTGAATAATAATCTCTCCTCTCTTCCCCCTCCCTCTTCACTGCACCCACCATGCAATTCTGTACATTCTGAAAAATCCCAACTGGCAGACAACCAAGAACAATGAAGTACTATTGTTTTTTTGGCTCAAAAGTAAAACTATCCCAAGTTCCTAGACAAAACGGAGTACTATGTGGAAATTAATTTGGTGCCAAGTTATTTCTCTGTCTGAAACAGACTTCCAGAAAGCATCTGTCACTGAAGATTAATTGTGGCCAAGCCCGTAATGTGTTGAGTGTTCTGCATGCAAGTTGCTGATTTTAATCAGAATATAAATGTCAGGGAAACAAATGCAGTTTCTCCTACTGTATATCCACAAAAGTCCAACTTAGATACTAACAGTTATGGAGTCTGCAAGAGTAATATAATAATAAGTAATAATGCATGGTTGCCCAAACAAATTGGCTTGTTCTTGGCATAGAACATTTGTTTATTTAAAAGATTTCTATAGCTGCCAATCTTATACAGAATAACCTTGGGCAGCTTACAAAAAATAATCAAACAGTAAAGAATATAAAAGCCAACCAGAAACTTCCTGGTGTCCCAAACACAAAAGCGTCCACAACAATCTTTTGAGCTTCTCTGGTCTCCAGTCTCACATTACCCAAAGCTTTGTGGGAAAAGTCAGGTCTTTACAGCTTTTTGGATAGCTAGGAGGGTAAGGGCCTGCCAGGTCTCAGGGAACATTTAAGGGATGGGACCTGTCAGATCTAGTACGATGGATAGATGCTTTCATGGAGAGGTGGTCCTGCAAATAACCAGGCCATCTGCTACTGTTATCTCAGGAGCAAATTTGCTCCAATTTTTAAATGGCTGCAAGAAGCATCCATAAATCAGTGTTATCAGATGGACATGCAGCTTGCAGTGGGATCAGTTCCATTTTAAAGGTAAAAAGTGATTCATAATGGTGTTCTGTATTCATCTGTGATCTCCTCCTTCAATTAATGTTGAGCGCAACCTAAATGCTCTACAGAAACAGCTAATTCTCCTGAAATGCCATTAACAGAACCTTCCTTCTTCTCTAAGATAAGAATAAGAGGGGGGAGTTCAAACTGCTCCCCCAAGCAATTCCTTATACAATTTCCCTTTCTTATCTTATAATGCTATGTCAGATTGCCCTTCATTTGGGAGATTGTTTCTTCTTTTATTGGACAAATTGGAGGCAGGAGAGCAGGTTATAGGGACAAATACTATTGAAAATAATGTTAGTGCATCCTGTATTTGCATATGCTTGATATCAGCTTCCTGGTAATATATATTCCTTCTTCTTTGTCTCCTAAGCCATCAAAACGGAAGATAGCCTGAGCCATTCACCTGGTCAGAGTGGGTTTCTTAGCTATGGATCCAGCTTCAGCACTGCAGCATCAGGCCAGACACCCTATGCTTACCAAATGCATGGTTAGTATTCAAAATCTGTTGCAGCAAGAAGCAGCTACAGATGTATTAATTTGTCTATTTTAGCATTTTACTTTGATTTTCAGGAAGAATTCTCCAATTGTTGTGTTTTCCTAAACCAAAGGCCTATTTTTCAGTATTAAAACTGAAGGCTGAGATATTTTAACTTTCTCAAACAGCGTTCAGAAATCACTGAGACATCCTTTTGCTGCAAAGAACAGCTTACTCTGTATTGTAGAGGTAATAAACAGTGCACGCTGACTTCTAATTCAAGCACATTTTTTTAAAAAATAGAAATGCCTACATCTTGTAAAATAGGCAGAATGCTATAAAATTATTGTGTTCTTGCCTGAAGGCTCAAAAGATTTTATCCATTTCAGCTTTTTAAAAAATAATTTAAAAAATATCAAGCAAAATCATGTTGTTACTTGAAAAGACTGTTTCCCCCATTACATTGTTTCCCATATTTCTTGCCCAATGTTTTTTAGAACACAGATTGCATTTAGAGATAAGTAAATAAATCAATTTCTGATTTATGTCATTTTATATAGGTCCTCATTTGTACATAATTCTTTATTCTTAGATATAAAATACTTTTGCACCCTGACTACATATTGGTTATGCAGTATACATATGTATACTGCATATAGATCCTAGTTATGGGATTCAGACATTATGTTGGATTGCAAAGTAGTCTCTGGCTTAGAGAGCCTGGTTTATGTGAAATAGCATAAACAATTTTACAGTAGAACTGGACTTTGATTATGCTTGTGGCATATTCACCAAGATGTATCAAAATTGACCAGTAACTACCTTATTTTTAGGAGTAAAGAACATGAATTAATGAATGAAAGAAAAACATGTGATGTGCCTAATTTATGATGTAATAGATCTGAATAAATAGTATATCTTGTGGCATAGGATCAGTAAATATGAAATGAAGATATAAACTCAATTATGAATGAAAGGGCTAAAATGTATGTCAGATATGACTGTTTGTGATGAAAGACTGACAAAATAAGTGAAGAATGCAAGGTTCTAAAAGGTTCTAAATATGAGATGGACTATTATTTGGGAAAATGGCAAGGGTAGATTACGGAAAAATATGGACATGAAAGTAAAAAAAAGCAATAAAATAAAAGTGAAAGTAGAATGACTGCTGTAAAAGAAAGCACCACTCTAATACCAAAAAAAAACCCTTCCAATAGAATGAATGGAAAATGGATATAGGAAAATAAGATATGATAGCTGATTAGAATTAAATAAAAAAGTGCTATAGAGTGTCATAGAAGTATGCTAATAAATTGACAAAAAGCTAATAAAAAGGAAGCCTGGAATGATTAAAAAAGACTAAGCATACATCTAAGATGATAGCGACAAAAGCTGCTATATGGTGCTATATATGCTGATCCTGATTTGGTTAGTGGGTTATATGAATCCAGACTGCTTAATTACATGAAGTCTGGAAATTGGTTAGTTCAATATTCAAGGTAAATGCATTGGGTGAACAGAGTCACTGAATGTTACCTCACTGATGCTCTTGGGTATATGTGTGAGCGCATATGTATACAAAGAAGTTTTAAGGGCGGAGTACTACCCAGAGACTCAAATTCTTTTCCAGCAAAAACAAATTAGTTTCAGCTGCTCAAAAGAAGAAAGCATCCACCCAACCATGTTTTTTTTCCTAATGTCTTTAAAAAAGCTCTTTATCTCTGGACATTATTTACCTTTCCAAAGTGCTGATGAAAGCTCTTCATGGGATGCTCAGAACGTTTCCTTCCTTCTACTGAGGAATGTGCTTTTAGAGCTTTCCCACACTACATACACTTGGGAGGGCAGGCTGCCATTCTTGTTTCCCTCCCCAAGTTTCACAAGCCTCTTAAAAGAAAATACATCTATGCATCTTGTTAATGATCTTGCTGGCTGCACAGCCAAGTGCCTTGATCTGACAGACAAGAACAGCTGCAAATGCAGTCCAGCCTGCCTGTGCCTTTCAAATCCAGTTGAGGTGTTCCTTACACTTGACCCTGCAATCAAAGAAAGAGATGAATTCCCTTGGATCTTTTCACATTCCTCATAGCAAATAACCTGGCCTCCTTGCATTGGTTGCTTGGACATGCTTATTCTGCTGGCATCTTTTAAAAGCTGGAGTTGTGCCAGAAAGGGCCACTCAAATTACTAGGGCCTAGAACATACAGCAACCCCAATAATAGAATGTAGAGCTCTTTAACTTAGAAGGAAGTTAATATGATAGAGGTACATAAAATTGTGCCTAAATCATGGCCTCATGATTTAGCAGGCTCCTTGATTCTTGCAGCACCATGAATTACAAACTTAGAGTGATATGAACTGGAGCTGAGAAGTGGTTACTCCTCTGTTTTCTTATGAGAGCTTTTAGTATATGTTATACCGTGCTTTGAGTTGTATCTAAGAAATTGATGTAAAAAAGGACGATAGTTGCTGGTGCTTTTCTACAGATTCAGAGATTTCATACAATACAATAACATGTGGCAGGTTTCATGCCAATGCTTATGGAGCAGTTGAATAAGCAGAAAATCATCTTTGGATTTAGTTTCACTCCTCTTAAATAATGTTTGGTTATGCATGATTAAGAACTAAACTATTTTAAGTCATAAAGTATCAGTCCTATACTTTACTTCAAGCATTTTAAAAAGAAAGATGGCACAAATAGCAGAATGGAAGGGAAAATTGCAGAGTTTTCAATAACATCTATTGTCTGTTTTGTAGTTTTTGCATGTAAATAGAAGATAAGCATAAGTATTTTATTAGAGGGATCTATTTTGTTTTCTCCTAAACATATTTTAATAACTCCTCGGGCAAAAAGAATTATATTAAAACCAAATCCTGCCCTTTCCTTACATGAGGCAATTAGCAGTGCATGTTGCAGAAATATCCCAGCTTGTTATATAATTGTGACATATTATTTACTGATAAACAGCTACAGAATCTGCACACTACTTTTCTGTGCTCAATACATGTCCTAAGCAAACAAATCTCAGAGGCTTCAACTAATGTCAGCATGAGAATCTCTTTCATTGATTTGTCTCAGTGGATAGATATCTTCAGTATAGTAATGTGCTTTATCTTTTATTATCAGTTGCTAGGATATTTCTGTAATAAAATACATCTACACTTTTGTTCTTCTTAAAAGTTCCAGTTAGTGGGATACGCCCACCAGGCATGGCGTTGTAAACAGCTCAGGTACATGAGATGAAAGACAGGAAGACCGGGTGCCTTAAGCCTCTGAAGTCCTTCAGTTGCAAAGAGGGACTCTTAGGAATCACTCCACATGCTCTTGGGTGATCTGCAGCTGCCTAGTTGAGGAGAAACAGGGGTCCTCCTAAAATGGGTATCTGTCAGTTGGAGATAGGGGATGACAACAAGTCCAACTTTTGCCTTTTTATCTCAGGATGCTGACCTGGACTTAGCTTTTTTTTTGCTTTCTATTTTTTTCTTGGATTATCTCTGGAATGCTAAGGGCTCAGCTCTGTCTGGATTGCATTTTTCCTTTGCTGAATTAAAATATTTCAAGAAATTACTGAAAGGTTTATCTGCTTTTTATAATTTTTATTTCAGCAAGGGTGTGGGAGTGACAATTTATGCTCCTTACTTGTATATGAGGAGGGGAATGGACTTGAAAAATGCCTGCAATTTTGTAAATTGGAGGAGGTTTGCTTGAAGTCAAAAGTTTGATGCATGCAGTGTATTTTGAACTGCTTCATAAGAGTGAAAAGTCCATTTTTCCTTTATATTGATTATCCATGGAATTTTCCGCTGGTGAATTAGAATAAAGAAATCTTTGTGAAAAGACTTGATTTGGGGATAAATTTATATGTTTAGATGAAATATAGTGTAGATCAAAAAATTAGAATAATTAAAATATAGATATAGAGTGATAGAAAGGAAATATTTATTAAAGTATATAGTTTTTATTGTATTAATCTGAATGAGAAACATATTTTTCTTTCTTTTTGTATTGATTTATAGATAGATATTCTTGTGGAGTTAAATTGGGAGTTATGGGGGAGGGTTTTTTGGGAGGGTTGCTGTATCTATTTGTATTTTGTTATCTGTTGCATTGTTTTTGTTATTGTTTTGTCCTTTGCATTATATATTGATTGTATTTTTTGTTGTTGAAAAGTTATAAAAAAATTTATATAAAAAATTTCCAGCTAGTTGCTAATCATTCACAGTGGGAAAAGAATGCTGGATTAAAATGTCCTTTGATCTTGCAGGGGGTCTTGCTTGGTCTGTTTATCACTTTAACAAGGTATTACTGGGCTCTTCCACTACATGTGCTTTCTACTTCTCCATCCCTTCAGAACAATGTTTCCAATCTAGAAATCTTCAGATCTGTGAACTCAGTATTACTGAGAAATCTGGGGGTATTTATTTATTAAATGTATATGTTGCCCATCTCACTGTCAAGCGACTCTGGAAAGCTTAGAACATCATAAAAATATAAGTAAGCTAGGAATCAGTAAACAAACAGGATGGAAGTGGGATCTTCTTCTAATGGGAGTGGGATCTTCTTCTTTGTCCACTAACCATCTCCAGCATGGAATGTCCCCTTTCGGGCCCCAAGCCATCAGTACAGCCAGGTTTTGAGGCCCTTTTGGAAGGCCAAGAAGATGGGGGTGGATCTCACCTTGAGGTTCCAGAGGGTGGGAGCCATAGCAGAAAATGCTGTTCTCTTGGACCCTGCCAGCTGAAATTCCTTGACCACTGGCAACTGCAGCATGCTCATTCTGCCAGAGCAAGTGGATGGGCCCATCCCATAAGGGTTGTAGTTGCAGTCCATGCATCTGGAAGTTGCCATGGTTGAGAAATACTGCTCCAAATCATACTGTATTGCCATTGTCTTCACTCATGTCTACCTCAGGATGCTGAAAATGGGCAGGAGATACTCACATATTCCTGCTAGTTGGCCAATAGGAGATTGCAAAAATAATAATGTTAGTTTCTTGCTCCTTCAGCTATGCACCTCAGATAACAAAAATTTTCTTACTCTATGCTGAAAGGACAAAAAGAAATTGCTAGCCTCTCTTTTACCCCCACCTCCCAGTGCTATATATGTTTGGCAGTTTGTAAAATATCTCAACTGTTAGTACAAGGGGAAAGGATTTATATTCCTCCAGCATATAAATCCCCATTAAAAGCTATGATGATAGCACAACACTAAATTTTGCAGTCAACTTTTTTTCTCAACAGCTGCAACTCTGGCTGCAGTGTAGAGTGATTGTGTTAGGTAAGGGAGGAAAGTAACGGCTTATTGAACTCAAAGGATGGGAAGCAGTTCAGGAATTAAATGCACAGGACAGATCAAGCCTGTGTGTATCTGTGTGTGTGTTTTTACTTTAGAATGCAGAAGCTCACTAGAAGGATTAAGATCTGGTTGGCTGATAAAGTTGCCTATGAAATCTACTAGAGATTTCCAAGTTCAAGTAAGGAGAGGCGGGGGAGTCAAGAATTCTCCCAAACTCTTTGGCAAGTTGAATTGTTCTGCAAATTGCACACAAGCTAGAAGATAATCAGCTTAGCTTCCTGAGGAAGATGAGATTGTAGGAATGTATTGGTGTGGCATTGAAACTGGATCACTTCGAGGGGCCCAAGGTAAGAACATATTGGCAGGATGGTATTGCTACTGAGTATTTAGATCAGCTTTCCATATCTTTGTGCCTTTGAACATCCATTATTTCTGCCAAGAGATAATGGGGAGTTGCAGGCCAATACATCTGAAAGGCAATATGTTGTGGAAGGCAGATCTAGTTTTTTTTTCTTTTGCATGGGGAAAGTGAGTGCCAAAAAAGTCCAGTTAAGTTCTCACTTCCAGAAAGAAATGGCAAACTGAAGACAGTTCCACTGAGAATTAAGCTGACACACTGAGAATTGAGCTGACAACTGTAGTGGAATGAAGAGCCATCGAATGGACTGGACCTTCAAGATTCCTCTCCTGAAAAAGAGAGGACTTGAGATTGCCCACAAGTTATCCAGGTAGTTGCCACTCATAATAGGTTTAGTAGTCTAGGAAATGAGGAAACTTTGTCTTTGCCCAAACTGTGGTTAGCACCTTTATGGACACAGGGTTCACATACTTCTTTTTCTAATCACTTTTGGAAATTGCTTGTTAACTGCTTTTTAGCTATTAGGAACCTTTGGAATACAAGTTTACAACATTGGGTAAATTTCCTTCAATCCTTAGCAAAAGAAGTTTTAAATTTATGTTTAAAATACTGGAATAAATAGATAAAAAATTTGATTTTAGAACTTACAAACTGAATAAGGGGCCAGATGGATTTGAAATCTTTCCCATGAGATATTTATGTTGTTTTGAATTCTTTAAAAAAAATATAAGATTAGGCACTAGAGGGAACTAGAAAGAATTAAATATTATAATTAAAGGAGAAGAATACTTAAATTTAACTTATTAATACAGAACGGATCAAATATTTTAACATTGGATACATTAAGGGATATTTGTAAACAATGGACCCAGGAGTTAATTTTAAGAGTGTCTGCCATTATAGATAGTCTGTCTTTAAAAGATGTTACGGAAGAGGAATAAGATTTACCAGACAAGATGAGTTTGATCTGAAAGGAGATATAAAAAACTTTGTAAGCTGTCTGGAATCACTATGAGTTAGTTGGGAGGCCATATAAATTTTCTAAATAAATAAGGCAGGCTATAAGAATTATATAGAAAAAGATGCTACACCTGGTATACAAAGATACTGGCTGATATCCTAATAATTAAAAGGGATATTGAAATAACAAAATATTGACCTGGACAATTTTCCTGTGTTAGATTTACAAAAGAGACTTGTTCAAGTTTTGAATAATTTTGTAAGAAGGAATTAAAAAACATGAAAAGAAATCAACTTCTTGGAATTATTAGGAATGAAAGATTAGGATTGTTAAAAGGAAAGAATATAAAGTTGATTATTTAATCAAGGTCTCTGGTAACCCTTCATGGAGTTTTGTTGATATCAGGTCTGAAATGACAAGGCTTTAAATATTTTTTTTATAGATAAGAGATGGGATATGGGAAGAAGGGATCATTTGTTGTATTTTGAGAGAAGGAGATAAGTTACTAAAATGGTTTATACTTGTGATGAGGGGAAGTAATTTCTTTTTATATTTCTTTTCTTTTTCTCTACTATCTTTCTATTTTTTGCCCTTATTTTTTCTTTTTATTTTTTTCTTAGTTTATATTAGTTTTGATTTTTTTAACTGTAATTTTTAGTATAATTGCTATTAAAAAGACCAGTCAAATTCTATGCCTAAAAGAATATAAAAACAAAGAAACTCACATTGATGAGCTTCTGTGGCTTGTAGAATACACATTGCTTAAACTGGATATTTAGCATAAATCTTCTTTTACATATTAAAGTATGTGTGACCGTATTTATTTACACATTTATGGTGGTGATTTAGATATCTCACTGACACAGCTTTTGGTATTGATTACAATGTTCCTTCTGGGGCTTCTGAAATTTGCTTTTGCGGTACAGTTTTCATTTCTTCCTCAGAAATGTACATTATTCTGCATTATAAACATTAATTACATCTAGCATTGTGGAAAGTATAGGAGAGGCTGTTTGGCAAACTCACTGCAGCATTTCAGCTTCATAAAACTAAAACTTGAATTGAAATTTAGTTGTCTCTTTTCTCCCAAGTTTCACTCCCAGCTGGTTTGTATTAGCTGCAGTCTAAAACTGCGGAGGCAGAATTATGCACCCCATCAGCATGAATGCAAGAGAAGCCTCTGCTCAGGACAGTTTAAGAAAACAAAGGCTGTTTTTCTCAAGAGCTACCAAGCATGGGGATTCCTTGCTAAATGTACTATGGTTTAAAAACTAGTGTGATATGATGGAATTAGGGAAATGCACCAGCCAGGAAATGAAAAGGAATGCTGAGGTCCTGTCTAGACAAAAAGCCTGTCATAGATACCTCTAGGTTTGGCATTGCCTTCTCCGTAGCAGCCCCTGCCCCCTGGAGGAAGATCCAAATGACCTCTGCTATGGTTTAGAAGAGCGGTGAAGACCGAGCTCTTCACCCAGGCCTTTGGCAAGGAAGAGTGACAGC
>JANHZU010005939.1:187408-214686 GCA_032468055.1 Acrochordus granulatus | reverse complement strand
TTCATTTTATTTTCAATCTTCCTTTTGTAGGGAGGTTGTTGATAAAGAGGTTATGTGACAGCTTTACAGAATCCTTGGAAGAAACTGATTATTTGGACCATTTGTAGACAGGTTTCAGGCCTGGGCATGAAACTGAAACAGCATCAGTCATATTTGTTGATAAGCGCTGGTGAGAACAGGATGAGGATAGTTGGTCCATCATGGGTCTTCTTGATTTCTTAGCAGCTTTGGACCAGCTCTGGGGATTGAGAGTGGGAAATACAGTTTTGTGCAAGTTATCCTCCTTTCTCTTAAATCATTTCCAGTCAATGTTGATGCTGGGGAGAGAACTAGCCCACGGTTCCTTTTTTTGGGATCCATCAGAACTCAACATTGTCTCCACTCCTGTGTAATACCTACACGAAGCTACTGAGTGAGGTTACCTGATAGCACAGGGTGAAATATCTTTGGAATGATGATGATACTCAGTTTTACCGCTCCATCCTAGGCCAACCAAGTGATGTTGTAGAGGTTCTGTTGTAATAACCGTATAGGTTATTTCAACTCTGCAAGACTAAGTGGCTGTGGATTGTAGGACCTGTTGGATCCATGGTTTTCTATTTTTTGCTTCTGGTTGTGTACCTCAAATAGAATTGGCACATAATATGATGTCTTGGGCTCAGTGCTCCTATTTGAAAAGCAAGTGGCCAGAAGGGTTTTCACACAACTTTGTTTTGGGCACCAGTTATATTCCTTTTTGGACTGAGAGACACTACATTCTCACCTCAGTATGGCTCTGTTACATCTCTGCTCTGCGAACTGCAAAGGCTCTCAGTTTGCTTCCAGGTGGATTTTAAGGTGATGGTTGTTACCTTTTAAGCACTCCATGGCATGGACCTGTTATTTATGGTATCATCTCTCCCTTGCTGTTTCTACCTGCCCCACTTGGTCCAACAGGAGGGGCATGCTCTGGGTCCTTTCAATTAATGATATGGGACTTCAGAAGTGTGCCTTTTATGTGCAGCACCTGCCCTTTGAACACCACTTCCCCCCAGTATTACATTGTTTCCAATCCTTCTGGTCATCCATAAAATTTTGAAGGCGTGATATATTCCAGTGCCTGGGGCTGGGTGTTTAGATGGCCCATTGGGATGGTTCTTTTTATTGTTTTATCTAGGTTTATCCTTGATGACAATTACAGGTTTCTACCCTTTGTTAATACAGTTATTGGTGTTTAATGCTTTTAATGTGTTACCACCCAGAGTCATATTTGCAAGACTGGGTGGATGTATTCACTGATCTATTTAATCAATCAATAAACCACTTTTATGTTAATCTAAAAAGCTCTTTTTTAGACTGTGGGTGGGAAATATAAAGCAGAAAACAACAATAGATAAATTCCCTATTCTACCTCCTCACCAAATTCTGCCTGTTAAATATTTTTTCAGGGTTCATTCTACAACTTCCTGCTTCTGTCATAGGAAGACAGATTTTTTCTCAAAAATGACAGCTTGAGAAAATATTTATAGTAGTGAGTTTAACCCATTGTGTTATAATACCTTCAGAGATCTGGATATTAAAAAAGATTCTGATTCCCATTTTTTTTTACAATTCCATTGATACTAGGGTGAATGCTGAGAACAGGTAAAGCTCAATATTACTTTTGAGGTTTAGAAAGCAATACTGGATTCTGATTTCATAGCAGATCTAAATTTATAACATAAAATGATTACCTACAGATGAAACATAACATTGGAAAGAGAGATTTTGACCCTGAACTTCTAGAGAATAATCCTGTTAAATGTGTAGTACAGAAAAGTAAATACATTCTTCAAAGCCCGACAAAGAATTCATTGGCAGATAGAGGTGGAAGAGATGTAATATTAGACAGTGCAAATTCTAAGTGACTTATTTCTTTATTCATTTTCTGTAGGAACCTTTCTAAAAAAAATAAGCATATAAGAGGCAGTGTTACTAGGGTACATAAGTGTAGAACAAAGGAAGAACAATAAACTTCAAAGTGTAAAATTTGAACAGTTGGAATATTATTTTTTAGTTTAATACCAGTTAAAAGAAAATGGATGTTTGCTATCTCAGAAGCAATATAGTAACATTGTTGAGGCAAAGTTGTCTACCCTAGAAGAATATTTGGTGTATTATCCTCATGGAGAAAATCTGTCTGTGTGGTTGCTAGTTGACACCAATTTGATGGCACATCAATGCTATATTGGAATTGAGACATTTTAGAAGAAAAAAAGAAAAAAATACTAAGGAAGCAAGATAGGTAATTAATACAGAAACTTTTTAGACCTGGTCACACTTGAAATTTTGAGCATATGTGCTGGTCACAAAAAGGCTATCATGGGAATTTGCATATTGGCAATATTTGCCAAATGATAGTCATGGCCAGTCACGTAACAAATAAAATCCCTCTTTTTGGGATATTTTATTTCATTTCAATAGAAGTTTTTATGAAACTTTAGGCACTGATGCAATATAGAATGCCTGTCTTCAGAAACACAAGGATTCAAATTATGCTAACATAGTTGTTGAAAATAGAGAATAAAATAATTTCTGTGAAGTTGTCTATAAGGTCTGATGATGACAAATGTTTTGCTGGTTTTAGAAAAAGTCTGAATAATGATAGACCTATGTTACTCATTGAAAGTTGAAGCTATTTATTTTATCAAATAGATGCTTGGCAAGAAAAAAAAATCAAGAATTAAGTGTAAAACTGTTTGAAGATGCCAAAGTAAGAGGGTGTTTGGGTCATCCAGATTTAAAATACAGTGGAGCCTCACAAGATGAGACTAATCCATTCCGGAATAAGAATGCTCTTAGCGCAAAATGCTCTTAAAGCGAAATGAGGTTTCCCATAGGAAACAATGGAAAATTGGATGAACTGTTCCACGCCCCCAAAAATATTCACCAAAAATCATCTTCAACAGAATTTGATGTAGAAATGTTTGTCCCTAACATCTGAAACAAGTAACCATGATTAACACATGATTTAAAGCAGAAATAGAGCAAACGAACCAGCACTTACAGATCTACTTCTGGCCTCGGCTGCTTCTGTCTGCTGTCTCTTTAAGAAGGCTTTTTTTCTCTCAGCTTTTCTGGCATGAAGGAGAGGAGGGGGAGGGACTTCCTGGAGATTGAATCGGAAGTCTCCAGAGTTCTCTCTCTTGAATGCCTTTCACTTAATTTCCGCTGTTTACGCAGTGGGAGAGGAGAGATCTGTTGGGAGATTTCCCACGTGAGCTGATCGTGTGGTGCTCATTGCGATCAGGAATGTAGACAGAACACACGCACGTGCACTGCTGCCCGCATGACAATGGAGTAAACCGCGCGAGAGGAGGGATGGTAGAACGCACACGCGCGGCTTCTGGTATGGCAATGGAGTAAACCGCATGAGAGGAGAGATGGTAGAATGCACACGCGCTGCTTCTGGTATGGCAATGGAGTATACTGCGTGAGAGGAGAGTTGGTAGAACAGACGCATGCTTGCTGCGTTAGAATGCGCACACGGGGTTGCTATCTGCAACAATGGAGTAAAGTGCGAGGTAAGAGTCAGCAGAACTCTCGCGTGGAGTTGCCTGAACGGGAAATACAGAACGCGCTTACTGATGACACGCAAGGTTTGGCACAAAGTTTCCTAGTCTCATGAGTCGCGGCTCGTCCAGCGGAATATTTTTTGGTTAATTTTTTTGCTCGTCCTGCGAGTTTCTCGTACTGCGAGTTACTCGTCTTGTGAGGCACCACTGTATTGTTCTTTACAGCATTGTGCTTCCCTTTCACCTGCAGTCACATCCACAGCCGAGCATCCTCTCAGCTTTGGCCGCTTCACTCTTTCTGGAGCTATTTGTAATTCTTTCTCTGATGTGAGGAGCTCATCTTCTGGCGTTCTATTTTTTCGCCTTTTTTTGCAGTCCATGAGGTTTTCTTGGCAGGGATATTGTGGGTTGCCATTTCCTTCTGTAATCCTTCTGAGTCCTGTAGCCCATTTTCCACGACATGTCCAGGATCCCCAATAACATCTAGCACAGTCCTTGTTAACCCAGGTGATGACCGAGCCAGTATCGATTTCTGTAATTTACTTCGCATATTTTTATAGATGGGAGACTTGAAGTTTCTGAATTTTAAAATAATATGCAAGAAAAGAAATCTGCCATACGAATGTAGAATTAGTCCCTTTATCAATTATGCACAGATCAAAACTATTCCAATAAACAACCAATGATTATTATTAACTGACAAAGGATAATAATTATTCACATATAGAATTTTCAAAAACCACTTTTTCAGCAAGAAAGTTCTCAGAGTGATGTACATATTACAGTAGGAAAGCAGTGTCAATCTTGTAAAGCGAGCAAGTCAGCACGTAGACAAAATATTTTAATCTTACACTTCTATATAAAACATGGGATTCGGATTAGAAATTATCAAGTCCTTTTTGAGTTTCTCAAACAAAGGGAAGTTACTAGCCTCACCATCATTGTTCATTTGACAGTCAAAATGATAGGACTACTCTTTAAGTAGCTGACCCAGCTGACCTGAGAAACCAATTGGTGTTTGGTTGATGTTGTGTAACTGTTGCTCCAAAACCAATTTTTCAGTAGAAGCATCTTATTTAATAATCATCACTTGTTCTAAGATGGCTAAAGGCAAAAGGATGAACAATTGCATTTGTCCTTCTCTCTAGTTCTCTTGTTGATCAATCTCTAGTTATCTTGTTGTCCTGCAGTGGCCACAGCAAAATAATCCTCTGGTTTGAAAGTGCAGGATTTAGCACCAGGTATAGGTAACAGTGTTAGCAGCCACAGCATCTTTCTTCAGCAGATGATAGCAAAGACTGAAGACTCTTTTTGCATGTTGCATAGTAATCTGACATATCATGACATGTACTTGCAGCCATATCACCCCATTTCTGGCAACATGAGGAAATATGCAAGTTCTCTCTATATTTTAGATAGCAACTGAGGCATATGCCTGTGGGAACCATCCCTTAATTGTGACCCTCCACAAAGCTATTGCCTATCTCTGGGATCAGTGAGCCTTTTTTATGAAGACTTTCAAAGCTATGTAGGAGAGATTCAGGAAATCCTCATGTGAATTTCAAATAAGGTTAGAATGATTGAAGTTCTGCTTTATTTCGTAATTCTGGATGGATCTTGAGGATCATTTTGCCACAAACTGTATCCACAGCTAATTTTGTTAACCATAACTTAGAGGAAATAATGCTAAGTTCAACCTCAGCTTTTCTGCTTGTTTTTTTAAAAGTTAGTAGCTGGTGCAAAAGACCTTAACTCTAAAAGAATAATGCTAGCTAGTGGATAATCCTGGGTTCAGTGTGCTCTTTTTGTGATTAAGTTTATAGCAGTAGATTCTTATGATCTGAAACAGGGATGGGCAATATGTAGGCCTAGGGCCCAGAGGAACCTCTCAGTCAGTTTTTGGGGGACATGGAATTACCTTTTGATTGCATAAATTATGGATACAATTTCTCACTCCTTTGAGATAGGAGATACAGTATATGGAAATTACAATGTAAGCTCTCCAAAAAGCTGAATATAGTTTAAAAGAAAAAGAAAAATGAACCAAACTAAGTTTGCAATATATTTCATTCTCCAGGGATTCTCAGGCTCTCTAAGATTTAACTTCAATCCCTTGCCATAAAAAGGTTGCTGAACCCTGATCTAAAATGTTATTTTCTGTTTGACAGATGGTGCATCAAATCTACTTGTACTGTGCCTAATAAAATGTTATGTATCTTCTCATTTCCTTTTCTTTCTTTTGCTTTCCTTTTTTTTTTCTTTCTTTCTTTTTATTTTTTTTTTGGCATAGGTACCTCAGGGATTTACCAGGGACCTAATGGCCTGACGGGCTCTGCAGGGTTCAGCACAGTGCACCAGGTACAATTTCAATAAATTTTTATAAGTGTGAAAAGGTTGACCTTTTATACAGAAAATATTTATGGACTATCTTTCCTCTATAGCTTCTTAAGTTGTCATCCGTATATAAGTCATTATGAAAATGAATAATAAAATATCATAGAATCAGGATTTGTTGTTGTTATTGTTCAGTCACTCAGTCATGTCTGACTCTTCGCAACCCGATGGACTATACCACACCAGCCTCCCTGTCCTGCACTGCCTCCCGGAGTCCACCATAATCCACGCCTATTGCGTCTATGATGCTATCTAACCATCTCATCCTCTGCTGTCCCCTCCTCCTTTTGCTTTCAATCTTTTCCAGAATTCATCCTGATTTCCAGCATTAATACAGAATATTCAGTTCAGCAAGGTCACAGCAAAATCAAATGATAAAAAGAGCAGAAAAACAAAGAACAACACAGTAAAGTTTACACACAAGTTGTTGGTCCAATTACACTCCAGATTCCAAATTTTCTTTTAAAAGATTGGCAGGTTGAAAGGGATGAAGATGACTCTTTAGGCAACCTCTTCCAAAGTCATTTATGACTGTATAAGTCAGTACTAACACTTGAACTTGGGCCTAGAAATATACTGCCAATCTCTACAATAATAAAATTAGTATAATAAAAAAATTGCAGGTTCTGGTTACTTTACTCCCATCATGATCTGGATGGCCATATTTTGCACCAGCTGAAGCTTCCAAACTCTTTTCAGAAGAACTCCCTGATCAAGTTTAATACATTGTCTTCATATTAATAGAACATTTCTAAGACAAGAACTATCTGGCTGGAAGTAAAAGATCAGTCTAAACAGATGTAGACATTTCTATCTGATTTTTCAGATCAATTTCAAATTCTGAATTCAAATTCAGACCTAAGTGATCAAACTGTAAACTTAGCACTTAGAAAGAACACAGTCACATTTAACAGTTACAGTATTAGAGATCTCTGTCTGAAGCAGCCTACAGTACACTAATTCTTTTTACCTTAGCTTAAGCTTCAACTTAATTTCTTGTCTATCATTATGCATGTATCCATTCAAGGCTAAATTCAAGTTCTATGGGACATATAAGTGTTTAAGAATTCCACTCTTTAAGTTCTTTTTCCACAAGCTTTGACAGCAGCTTCCTCTCTGGGGTGCTGTGGGAAAAAGCACACGGAAAGTAACAGATTTAGTCCATGGCAGACTAATTAAAAAGGATTTGAAGAAGAAGACCTCCGCTTCAGACTCTAGACCTGGAGTGAGCAATCACCAGCACATGAGTTGTATGAAGCCTCCTAGATACATTTTTCCCCCAAAGTGTCTCAAAAGCTGTAAATTTGTAGCTCAACTATAAGAAATTGACCAGAATAAGGATTCCAAAAATTTGATCCATAAATGCACAAGTTATATATTGGCTGCATATAGGATATTTTGCTTGTATAGGATAATTAGAATTATGTCTCTTCTTTCAAAGGAATATTCTTCATATCCCAGCTTAACCCAAAGCCAGTATTCACAGTATTACAGCTCTTCCTACAGTTCATCTTATATGTCTGCAAATAACATTAGCCCATCAACCATCCCAACGTCACCTTATTCTCTCCAAGAGTCATCACACAACATTAGTAGTCAGAGCATTGAATCACTTCCTGGTAAGTGCTTCAAATTAGAAAAGTATTTTTCATTATTGATAATGTAGATTAATCTCTTAAACCATAATTTCAACCAAAGCTTAGCTGCAGAACCTGTTTTTAGTGGCCAGTGAGACTTTTGCTGTTCAGAATAACTATATGCAGAATATTTTTGTTCATAACATTTGTGTGATTTAAAAAAATACAAGAAAAGTCATGTTTAGTTTACTGTGTGGTTTCCTTTAAAATACTAATTATTTTATTTCTTTAAAATATGTCTGCACCCATTAATATAGAACAATATGATGTGTAAACCATACAATAGCCTCAGTATTATGGTTGAACTACAGGAATGGTGATACTAGGCTAACATCACAAACTATAAACAAAGCCTTGTAATTCATCTTCAATTATGTATATGCTTGGAAATGGCAGGAAAAGCTAAAACATTTTAATTTGCAGAAAAATATGACTTTTTCATAATTAAGCAATAGAGAAGAAATCAGGAATATTTTATGCATTTATGTGACTGTAATTTATGCTATTGAAATAAATGTTGCTTGGATACTTTGGGCATTTTTTTAAAAGCCTAAGAATAATAACTTAGGATGCTACTTTAAGTCAGTTTCCTATTATAGGTGAATATACAACACCTGTAAAAGGCATAGAATCTGACAGGCAGCACAGGGCAACTGATGGAAAACTACGAGGGCGATCAAAAAGAAGCAGTGATCCCTCCCCGGCAGGTGACACTGATATTGAGGTAAGAGTGATAAGAGTTTCTTACCCCCTTTCTTTGGTGCTTAAATCTGGCATGTCCAACATAACATTATCAGGCACTAATGTGCTTCCAAATTTTACATTTTTCATTTATGCCCATTAGGTTCTCTGAGCCAATTGAGTTTTTACTTTTCTAAAACTTTTTTAACTCAAAAGATGAAAAGCTGGTATGTTGCAAAGCAAAATGGCCATCTCTAGCATCAACCACACTTCCAAGAATGCCTGTTGGATCTTTCTTTTAAAATG
The DNA here is from genome assembly GCA_032468055.1 of Acrochordus granulatus. Lineage (NCBI taxonomy): Eukaryota > Metazoa > Chordata > Lepidosauria > Squamata > Acrochordidae > Acrochordus > Acrochordus granulatus. Next base: position 206,135 of record JANHZU010005939.1, on the reverse strand, counting down.
GTATAGTCCAATGCTTTGTTTGGAAATAAAAAAAATTAGAGGTAGAATTGTCCTGGGGATAGGGAGATACAGCAGGTAGCATGCTGGGAAATCAATGCTTCATTGTACAGTTGCAGAGTCGTGTTTGACTCTTCACAACCTGATGGATTAAAAAGCACACCAGGCCTTTCGTCCTCAACTGAATCCCAGAATTTGCTCCAATTCATGTTCATTGTCTTGATGATGCTATCTAGCTATCTCTGCCATCCCCTTCTCCTTTTGCCTTTAATCTTTCCCAGCATCACGTTTTTTTTCCAATTAGTCCTCTTTTTGCATTAAGTGGACAAAATATTTGAGCTTCAGCATCTGTCCTTCCAATAAATAGGGTTGATTTCCTTTTGGATTGAATCATTTGATCTCCTTGCACTACAGTGCAAAGACATCAGTTCTTCGATGCTCAGCCTTCCTTATGCTCCAGCTCTCACAGCCATACATAACTAATGGGAAAACCATAGCCTTGACTATATGGGCCTTTGTCAGCATATTAAAAAATTTCTGCTTTTTAATATGCTGTCTAAGTTTGCCATAGCTTTCCTCCCAAGGAGCAAGTGTTTTTTAATTCCATAGCTGCTGTCACCATCTGCAGTGATCTTGGAGCCCAAGAAAGTAAAATCTTCCACTGCTTCCATTTCTTTCCCTTCTTATTTGCCAAGAAGTGATGGGACTATATGCCATGATCTTAATTTTTTAATGTTGAGTGTCAAGCCAGCTTTTGCATTCTCCTCTTTTTCTCTCAACAAGAGGCTCTTTAGTTTCTCTTCACTTTCTGCCATTAGAGTGGTATTGTCTGCATATCTGAGGTTGTTTGATATTTCTTCCGGCAACTTTAATTCCAGCTTGTCATTCATCCAGCCTGACATTTCACATGATGTACTCTGCATATAAGTGAAATAAGGGTGACAGTATACAGCCTTGTCATACTCCAATCAGTTGTTCCATGCCCAGTTCTAACTGTTGCTTCATGACCCACTTACAGGTGTCTCACGAGACACCTAAGGTGATCTGGTACTCCCATCTGTTTACAAATTTCCACAGTTTGTTGTGGTTCACACGATCAAAGGCTTTAGCATAATAAGTGAAGCAGAAGTAGATGTTTTTCTGGAACTCCCATGCTTTTTCCATGATCCAGCAAATGTTGACAGTTTGATCTCTAGTTCCTCTACCTCTTCGAAATCCAGCTTGTACTTTTGGTAGTTCTTGGTTCACGTATTGCTGAAGCCTAGCTTGTAGTATTTTGAGCATAAACTTGCTAGCATGTGAAATAAGTGCAATAGTACATTAGTTTGAATGTTCTTTGGCATTGCCCTTCTTTGAGATTGGAACATAAACTGACCTTTACCAATCCTGTGGCCACTAGTGAGTTTTCCAAATTTGCTGGCATATTGGGTGCAGCGCTTTAACAGCATCATCTTTTAGGATTTTAAATAGTTCAGCTGGAATACTGTCACCTCTGCTCACTTTGTTGCTAGTAATGTTTCCTAAGGTCTGCTTGACTTCATGTTCCAGGATGTCCGGCTCTAGGTCAGCAACCACACTATTGTGATTTTCTGGAATATTTAGATCTTTCTTGTATAAATCTTTTGTGTATTCTTGTCACCTCTTCTTAATCTCTTCTGCTTCTGTTAGATCTCTATCATTTTTGTCCTTTATCATGCCCATTTTTGTATAAAACATTCCTTTGATACTCCAATTTTCTTGAAGAGATCTCTAATCTTTCCCAGTCTATCATTTTCCTCTATTTCTCTGCACTGTTCATTTAAGGAGGCCTTTTTATCTCTCCTTGCTATTCTCTGGAAATCTGCATTCAGCATTCAGAAAAGTATATATTTTCCTTTCTCTGTTGCCTTTTGCTTTTCTTCTTTCCTCAGCTATTTGTAGAGACTCATCATATAGCCACTTTGCTTTCTTGCATTTATTTTTCTTTGGGATGGTTTTAGTAGCTATCTCTACAGTGTTGCACACCCCATCCATAGTTCTTCAGGAACTTTGTCTACCAGATTTAATCCCTTAAATCTATTCATCGCCTTCCTTTATGATGAAAAGGACAACTTGTTTTTGCTGCGACCTCTAGAAATTATTGTAGGCCTTCACAGAACTGGTCAACTTTAGCCTCTTTGGCATCAGTGGTTGGAGCATAAGACTTGGATTACTGTGATGTTGAATGGTTTGCCTTGGATCAAACCAAGATCATTCTGTCGTTTTTGGATTGTACCCCAGTACTGCTTTTCTCAGTTTTTTACCACTATGAGAGAAACTCCATTTCTTCTAAGGGATTCTTGCCCATAGTAGTAGATGTAGTGGTCATCAGAATTAAATTTGCCCATTCCCATCCATTTTAGTTCACTGATTCCCAAGATGTCAATGTTCAATCTTGCTATTTCATGTTTGACCACATTCAGCTTACCTTGATTCATAAATCTTACATTTCAGGTTCCTATGCAACATTGTTCTTTACAGCATTGTGCTTCCCTTTCACCATAAGACACATCCACAGTTGAACTTCCTTTTGGCTTTGGCCCAGCCACTTCACTTTTTCTGGAACTATTTATAATTGCCCTCCACCCTTCTCCAGTAGCATATTGAATACCTTCCGATCAGAGAGCCTCGTCTTCCAGTAGCATATCTTTTAGCCTTTTGATACTTGTCCATGGGATTTTCTTGACAAGGATACTGGAGTGGGTTGCCATTTCCTTCTCCAGTGGATCAGATTTTATCAGAACTCTCCTCTGTGATCTGTCCATGCAGTGGCACTGCATGGCATAGCTCATAGGTTTACTGGGTTACACAAGCCCCTTCCTCACACCAAGGCAGTGATCCATGAAACAGTAGTGATCCATGAAGAGGATCACTTCATATTCATGGATATATGTATTCAGATATATCATTTTCATGGATGATATTGATCCATGAAGTGGATCACTGCTTCATAATTGTTCATATCTCTAGGACAGCCATTTTGTGAATGGGCAAAACCTTTCAATGCCCTTTTTGAAAGAACATCCACAACCATATTCTTAACATTTCATATTTGCCCACCAGCCTGAAAAGTTGAGGATTACAGCTTAAATAAAACTGTAATAATGTGAGTAATACATGCCAAGAACAGAGCCATGAATGCCTGGTTTATGAGGAACCATTGGAGGCATTGAATTGAACATGTTAGGGGGGGAAAAGGATGCAAAGAGACATGGTAGCTGTCTTCACTTATCAGAAAGGCTGGCATGAAGAAGTAGATGCAGAATTATTCTGTGTTCTTCAAATACACATAACATTCTAAATCTTCAAAACCCCAAAGTAACTATGAATAATTTTATAAAAATAAAGGCCAGTTGATCTTTTTGAGAGGGGTTTTTGGACAACTGACCATTATTGTCAATGAAGTATTTTTATTTCTAAGAATGGTTTTGCATTAGAGAGTCATGCTTTGCTTTATAACATGCTAATATTGCAATTGAAAAGCAATTTATTAAAATTTATGGGGAGCAGGATCCTGGCAAACACCAAATTAGATGCTTATCAACTCTGAAACCATGTGCACTGCACTGGGATTCCAAACATACTTGACAGCAGCCTTCTCTTTACCTTTCTATTTTAAATGAAAGGGAAGGGAATATATCTAATCTGAACCTCAAGTGATTTTTAAAAAGTAATGTATTATTTATTGATGTGACACTCAATATTCAAAGGAACTAATACATTAAAATAGTCACAATAAAAATCAGGAAAGCTGAAAGAAAAATGAAGGCAAAGAAAAAAATGAAAATTTCAGTTATAAGTGTTGCAGTTAACAGTAGTATATTAAATAAATAAAATAAATATTAAGGACTAGGAGATTGCTTTAACTACTTCAGGAAGCAGGTGATCTTATGTATTTGGCATTAGTTTTTTGGAACAATTTAAAATAAATAAGAGAGGCATCTCGTGGGAAGCATTCTTCTGGGACTGTGACAGCTAGAGAAAGGTGTGACAGCTAGAGGAAAAGAGATATTTTAGGAACAGAAAGTCTTCAAGTAGCTGAAGTAATGCTCATACAAGGAAGATCACAGAGAGGAAGAAAAGATGTTCTTTACAAATTATGTAATCTAAAATTAATATATATGTGCCAGTAATTGGTATAATTTTTGTCTATTTTTCCACCCCTCTGTTTTTATGACAGCGTGTATTTGTATGGGACTTGGATGAGACGATAATTATTTTTCACTCCTTACTCACGGGAACTTTTGCCTCCAGATATGGGAAGGTACTGTTGAGTTCACTTGTTTTATTTCCAACATTATTGTTTATCCAATGAGAATTGTAAGGGTAAAGACATCAGATGTAACAATCCTGACAATGCTACTCATTTTCCATTTCCTTCAAATATTTAATTAACATCCAAGTTTTGTTAGATGATATTTTCCCACATAGATTGCAATGTAAGATAACTGATAAACAGCCCATCCCTTCTGTAGTTTACTATACTCACAATGAAGAACCAGCTTGTTCAAATACATGTCAGGGACCAGGGATTCCACCAGTACTGGATGGTCTTATACTTAGATGGAATTGTACTTGAAAAGTCAGATTCATAGTTTGAATTTAGTATCAGATTCAGCTTTAAACAAAAAGGTTAGGCTAAGAACAATTATAGCCATTCCTAGAAAATTCAAATTGTTTAAAATTTGCATAACTTAATTTGTGTATGGTTTTGGACTTCTCTAATATGATCTGAGAAGTCTGAGGACTTCTTTTGAAAAGTTGGATTGCAATGCTGTGCCGGATTATCAACAGGAGCTGTTTTTAGAGAGATTTGCAACTACATTATTACCACTGATTGTCTTTCAGTTCATTGCTAGGCAACATTCATAGCTGATTTAAAATCCAGCATTCTCTCATGTAAGTTTACCTTGGTTTTTAAGAGCTTGAGGAGAGCCTGTATTTCATTATGAAGGAATTGGGATTATCAAGCCTTGATAATCAAAAGACAAAGAAGGAATATGACAGTGCTGTTCAAATATCTAAAAATTTGTCAACAAGGAAAGTTTCAGATCTATTCTCTATTATTCTAGAGTACAAGATACAAAATAATGGAGTTAAGTCACAAAAAAATAGATTCCAACTGAATAATAGAGGGAAAAACTTACTAACCATCAGAGCATGTTGATAATAGAATTTGGCCAAATCAACTCCATCTTCGTAGCCTCTTGGCCTCTATATTGACTTGTGCTTGAAGCAAGTTTTAATAAGGAGGTTGAGTTTATAAATTTTGTATGTTAAATTTTTATTTGATTCTGTTATCTTTCCCAAAGCCTCTCCTTCTTTCTTGAGATTAACAGCTAGCATCCTGAATGCAAACATTCCAGTCTGAAAGATACTTCTGCATTGCTTTTCTGAAATGCCAAAGATTATCCTTTGTAATGCTATGGAAGCTCAACATGTTTCTAAATGTATGATCTCTACAAGATCCTGTCAATTTTATAGAAAATTCACAGTTACTTCTCACCCATCCAATATTACAGTGAGTGTATATTAAAAATATAATTCAGATTAAATATTATTGCACTTTTGTCATTGTTACTAAAATAATGTAGCTTGGATCTTCCTGTAAAAATTTACAAATCTGTATAAACCTGTTTATCTTTGGAGACTGGATGTTGACACATTGTGTAACTTCAGGTATATTCTGTGCTCCCAGATATCAGGTCCAAGTGTGGCTTCACCATAAAATAATTGCATTTTTCCAGCATAAAACATTTAAGGAGTGCAAATATTATAATGTGTATAATTCACAGATTTTACACAACTACAAGCTCCACAAAGTACCTAGAAATAATAGCAGAACTCTAAAGTAAGCAGGTCTTAATTTGTATAACACTTTTTTTTCTTGATAAGGAAAACATAAGTTCATATTCTTTTGTTATTAGATCATATTGCTTCTTTCATATGGCATGGAAAAGGTTATATTTGCCATTTATTAGAATGGGATAAAATTTGGCAATTATTTACATAGTCTTGAACATTGCAGCAACGGATGCAGAAATATGATTTGACATCATTTTATGATTCTCCTCTAGCTTTATGATTCCTACAACAATTGGGATAAGTAAACAGAAGCTTAGATTTATTTCCCTCTTTTAGGTACGAACACATGTAAAAAGATCCAAAATGTTGATGATACAGAAACCTTCTGAAGACTTTGTATGGATTCTAACACCTCCCTGTGAAAAGTCAGCACATGTGTTTAAAATTTTGGTTGCTGCAACCTTAAATGCTCCAGCAGCAGTTAGAAATGGAATATATTAAGTATTGCGGTTAATATGACACTGTGCAGATACTCCTTGAGTTATATCCACAATTGGGACTGGAATTTATTTACCTAAAACATTTAAGCAGCCACCCCTCTTGTAATCAGTTCTGGGCAGGTCCCAATCAAAAATCTCAGTCATTGAGTGACACGGTCATTAAGCAAGACATCACGTGACTGCTTCTCTCAAGAAGTGTAATGCCTGCACACCCAGTTGTGATTGCTAAGTGATCTTGTGGGTCATTAAGCAGATGGAATCTGAGATAAGGAGTGTGTTGATGCCTCAGAATGGAGGAGACCGTGGAAGGTCCATCGCTGGCTAGAGAGCCCATCAACATGTGGAAACCTTCCCTAGCCTGGGACACCTCAGCTGGCTACAAGGCCCATCGGCATGCAGAACCCTGTCACAGCCTGGGCCTGCTCTCTGCCCCACCACACCCAGGAAGATTAGGTAGGATAGCATTGTTTGGGAACTTCATAAACATGTCAGAGGGATGAGGAGTCTTGAATCCTCAATACATGCCTGGAATGTCCTTCTTTTGGTCCCTGTTAACAACAGTATTGCACCAGAAGAGTCCCAGAAAACCAAGGGAGTCTCCAGAGTAACAATGGCATCTTGTCAATGGACTGTCATTTTCACTGTATCAAAGAACCCCTGTACCTAGTTTGAACGGATCTGTTTTTGCTCAGATAATGCTTGAGGCTATAGTCACAAAGCAATTATTTAGGGTATGAACCAGCCTTGAGCTATATACTGTATTTTTTTAAAAGTCATATTTAATGTGCATTTGAAGAAAGGGAGAAATATATTAAGGTTTTAAAAGCATTAAGTTCATTTCATGGAGGTATCACACGGATGTTTTGCTAAGTAAAAATTTTTGAAGAGCAAAGGAAAAATCCCACTTTTGGACCCAATAGGCAAATCTCATGTCAAGCACAGCTTTTCTATCAGACCTTGTTAGGGAATAACTACTATGTGATTGTTCTCACACAAAACTACTCCTGGTAAAGATTATGGAATCCATTGTAGCCACTCTATTGAAAAGCAGTATTTCTTCAGACAGTTTCTTATTGTACAAAAAAATAAATGAAAGACTTATAAAATCACAGGAGAAAACAGAGTTGAGGCAGAAACAAGTGTACAAAGGTAAGAAATGAATATAGTAAGCACTATGACTCTGCAGGAGATAATTAGCTATCGGCCTTAGTGTGTGATCAAAGGAAAAACATGAATGACTTTGAAAAACTTCTTATGCAGTGATTTTTTTTCTACACAAATGACTTCATGGGCTTACCTTCCCTTTGCTAGTAGTGGCAACGTTGAAGTTATATCAGTTATATAATCAGTTCTCACCCTCTTTGAACTCAGTAGGTTTCCTAGTCTTGCAATATAATCCATCATTAATTTACACATGACAGGTATTTATTCCCCAATTGCAAAACCAGTACATATTAAAACAAAATCTCTGGATAATTTAGGTCAGCATAAAACTTATGAACACCTGATGTATGTCTTTTTTCTGTTTTCTGGCTTTTGGATGTGAACAGGTGGGTTAGCAATGGAACAGTACATAATTCTAATACCTTTTAGCACTAAACAGCAGAAAAAGAATCACACACAGGATGAAATAATGATTCTGTATGGAAGAAATAATCACCTGCCTTTTAAAATAACTTCTTATGCCCATAAAAAAGGTAAAAGAGACCCTGCCAGCCATGACCGACTCTAAGGGCGGTGCTCATCCCCGTTTCTTAGCCGAAGAGCCAGTGTTCGTCCTGGGACGGCTCCGTGATCATGTGGCTGGCATGACTGGACGCCAAAGCACATGGACACTGTTATTTTCCCGCCGGAAGGGGCGGTACCTATCTATCTACTCGCATTCACGCGCTTTTGAACCGCAGGTGGGCGGGAGCTGGGGCGGAACAGCAGGCACTCGCCCTGCTTTGCGGCAACGCTGGGTCACGATCTTATGCCCATAAGAGACTTTAATTGTGAGAATTCATAGCTCATTCATATCCTGAGCTCTTTTGTTCTAGAATTACTTTACATGAACGTTCTAGATGTTATATCTGAAATTACCTAGCAGATTTTTCATTGGGTGTGATGATCCACTAACTTGGATATCAAAAGTGTGCTGAGAATGCAGAAAAACAGGATAATAAGTGGCGTTAAAATCATAACTACTTGTTTCTTCAAGGTGCAAATGAGCAGAGTTGAAATTTATTGTGCAGTTACCAAAGTAAATTTGTCTTAAAATTAGTATCTTATCTGAAATGTTGATTTGCACTTTTACAAGCAAAGACTTTACTTTTACTATTCATACACTAGGAAGAAGTAAAAACTGGCAATTAAAAAGTTAATTGTGGAGAGTCAGATCCACTTGCTTGGTTTCTAAAGATTCTCACTGCTTGCACTCACATCAACTATATGCCTCTCCCTTGACCTTTTTTAGCCAATTCAGAGTCACATGTATTGTTTGCTTTGTTTGGGAATTACTCTAATAAGTAATGGCTCCAGAAGTGCTGTACAGGCATCTAAAAAGTCCTCCATCCCTTTGACAAACATGAGACAAAGTGCTTAAGAACATCTGTTTATTTTATTTCTTTAATGAGAAAACCTTCACTCTTCTTCCTGGTTCAGCTGTGTTTATTTACATTTTGTTACTTGTATGCATTGGGCACCTTGGGATATTAAAAGCCACTAGAGTCTATTAGGAGATACCCCTCTAGAAGGGAAAGGGGCAGAACAGGCCCTTTCAAACAAAGAAACAATTCTTTGGAATTCTATCAAATCCAATTATAAAAACAAATATGCTTTAATTCATAAATGAGTGGATTAACTCAATATGACTATAATTCGGAAAGGGTTTTTTTAGGAAGTTGGAAATACTTGCTTTAAGCAGCTGGAAGCCAAATCGTGTATTCAGTGTTAAATAATAAAGGCATTCAGTGAATGCAGGCAGTCTCCAGATTGCTTCAGACATGATATGTTATCATTTTCTATGAGGGTAGAACAAGATACTGGAGCTGGAATCGCCTGTGCTGTGGCTGTGCAGCGGTCTGGAATTTCAGACAAGGTGTGGTGGTGTCGCATCTTCATGAGTACCTATGTGGCACCACACATGAATATCTTGATCCAAATGCGTCTTTCCCTAAGCATTATATGACAGTGCCGTGTCCCAGAAAAAGATATAGCTACTTTATGTTTCTGACAGAAGCTATATACCTGTTCACAGATTCTCTGAAACACATTTTATTTTTCGAACCTGATTCTCTGGGCATCCCTAATGTCTGCATTTCTTGATTTTAAAAAAGCATGGGAAAAGTTAAAAAAAACAGAGTGCCAGAATATACTTGACTCTCGTGGGTTGACATGAAAGTAGAGAAGGCAAGGCGTGATGATTAGAGCAGATGCCGTTATCTCCATTATTGGTGATTAAAACACTCTTGTAAACATCCTGTAAATACTTATCTCTCCAGCAGGATCTTGTCTTCTTTCTTCTTCCTTGCCATTATTCAGGTCCAAATTTAATTTAACATCTATTGTAAAATCCACTGGATAGTTCTTGGAAATAACTTTAATACTCAATATGTAGATTAAAAATTATACATAAAGTAGGAATTATATTTTGAATACTACAGGTAGTCCTCAACTTACAACCATAATTGAGTCTGCAGTATGAGTTATGGCAGTCATTAAATGGGTGATCATACCCAATTTTATAACCTTTTTTTGCAGCAGTTATTAAGCAAACAAGGCAGTCATAAAGCTATGGGGCATTTTTTCCAGAAACCAGAAGTAAACACTGGTTTCCAACAAAAATATAAATCACACTACAAATGGCTATAAATGGGACTAGTTACCCAGCTTTCAAAATGCAATTACATGACCATGGGGGTGGGAAGTCATTGGAATTTCAAATCTGTATCTAAGTAGGTTTTTCAGAATTTATCATAACTTGGATTGCTAAGCAAACAATTGTTAGTCAAGGATTACCTGTATTAGTTTTATTATGTTCACATTTATTGAAATAAATGGAGGTGACTCTGGGCAGTTTATGTTTCAGATTAAAATCAACAAGAGGATAAGAATAGTCCAAATGACCAAACCACGAACAAAAATATCCATTGGGACATCCAGGAAAAGAACAGAAAGCCCAATCATGATCACAGAACAGAAATCCAATAAGAGAATGAATCATAAATAAATAAACCCACCTGTCACATGATATATTAGAAGATTCAGGTTTTTAAAGATCTGTGAAAACATAGGGTTGAAGCCCCACAGATTTTGTGGGGAATGCTGTTCTGTAGGTAGGAGGGTCACAGAAATATTTTCTGCCAAGTCAAGGGTGGTTGGACAGCCCTCCATATTAAAAGTGGGAAATCTTACCAAAAGCAGGAAAGCCCTTTTTTCAAGAGTTCTGATTATACTAAATTTGTTAAGGCTGTTCAGTTCTGGAAAGTACACAATGCATAAGTTAAAACCAGAACTAAAACAACATGACCGGGCTAAACAGCATTTCCAACATTCAAAAAAACACTCAACAGGGACAGGCTTGGAAGTGGGAGCCACACATATCGGGAGGCAGGGGGATGCTGCTCTAGAGGGCAAGGTCTGCAACAGAGAAGACGCACTTCCTTGGTCCCACAAGCTGACAACATTTAATTGAGGGGAGCTGAAGGGCATCCACTCTGCCAAAATTTTGGTAATTTATTTAAAACAGTTGGAATAATTAAAAAAAAATAAGCACATGAAAGTATTCTGCTTTTTCCCTTCTTATATAATCTTATATAAATCCTGCCTGCGCCTGAGCCTCCTGGCAACCATTAATTTGCCATTACATGAATTTGTTTTATGAAAAGACTGGTGAATGCTTATAAGAAATAGTTGTCAAAGGAGACCCAGTTTGCCTTTTTTATTGACATAAACGATTCCCCGAAGCAACATTTTAAAATAATTAGAGAAGAATTAAACAAATGGTATGGTGGAGTGGGGGTAGAATTTGTTCTGGAGCTCAAACAAACTCGCTTAAATGCTTAGTGGTATAATTGTTTTCTTATATTCTCATCAAGGCATAACACTCAACAACTAAAGAATAAAACTAGCCTATCCTCACTCAGGCATGTGGCACGCTCTCTCTTCTCCCCCTCCCAATCTCCTTTCATTCTAGTTAATGCGAGCAAACAAACTGATTCCATTTCCAAGTAATTAAACCAAATTAAAACCATTAAACTCTTTGGTGACAACTTTATTATTAAAAGCTAACCACAAAGATGAGATTTAACTTGGGAAGCCTTGCATTGTGCAGTAATCTGCCTTTCACCTTTGGCTGACACCTCCAAGAGATAACCCCCCTCCTCCCTGTAGAATAGAAATCTGACAAATACACTTAATTAATGCTTTCTTCCTGGTGGAAAAGTCATTTGTTCATGGCATCAGCAAGTACTTGGCAGGAAGGGAGAAAAGTCTGATTGTTTCAATACAAGAGTAGCTGGTGCTTGGAGCTTTTTGTGTGTGTGGCTTGTTTTTGAAAAGCAAAAGAGATGTAGAAGTTCATGACATAAACATTTGGCATGTCTGATGATTTGACACCTGGATAAGACGGAAGAGCACTCAAGCTCTGCCCATTCATGAATAATGGCACGTACAAGTCTTAACAGTTTACCACTTAAAACCTAAGCCTGACCGTGAATGATTTGGAAGCAGAAACTGAAAAGACAAAGAGTGACTTGCACTTGAGAAATTGCCAAAAATAAATTTGCCTCCAACTTCCTGTTACAACTTCAGCAAGAGCTGTACTGGTAGTGATGGAGGACGAGGAGGAGGAAGGGTGGGCCTGGGGAGAGAACTACATGTACAAGTCCACCCAAACTGATTGCAAATAGGGGCAGATAGTTTAAAAACTTGAGAGAGAAATAATTAGGTACATTTTAAAACAAGTGTAAACAAATGTTTGTTTATTTGTTGTTTATTTTTAAAACAGAACTCAGAGCCAGGACTTAGAACCAGAAGTAGATTTTATTTTGGGACAGTGAGCTTCATAGTCATACAAATAAACACAAATGAGGAACTCCAACAGGGTGTTGCAAATAGCCATATTCGTGCATTCATACTCTTTAGTTCACGTCCATAAAGATGGACTATGTATAATTCCTTTCTTTGTATGATAAATTTATACATGTGTATGGCCACAAATCTGTACAGTGAGTCAAACAGTTTTTGTTTTCTGGTAAAAAGATGTTTTGGGAACTTAACATTCCCATTCAAGCTGGCATCAAACAGATTATTCTATTTATAGGTTTTGGTCTGAATATTCATTCCTGAGTAAAGCACAGTTCTTGGAAGATAAACTAGGACCACATGTGTGAATCTCTGGCAATAGTCTTGGCTACTCCACCAGCATCTTGATCAATTCTATTTGACTTTCAGTGTTATTGAAACACATAGGGGTGTTGCAACATTTGTATGCTAGCATAGTTTGAAGATAGAAAACCAGGTTGAGCCTCCCATGAATTCTACTGCATTTTCCTTGCTTCTGTACCTATATAGCAACCCAAGAAGATCAAAATTACATTTTAATGTCACAATAACGTTTTAATAACTTAAGCCAAGATAAGGTAGAGTCCTCCTCAAGGCTATATCAATTCCCAATTTCATGGTGATTTTTCTTTTATCTGAACTTAATGTCTATCATTACAATTATTCCTCCAGAAAATAAGAATGTAAATTAGGTTTCCTAGGAGGGTAAACAGTGCAGAAATGGTACTGTGGATTGTAAGTGTGAAGTACTAAGATTACACAAAATTATTCACAAAGCAAGTTTAGTTGCTGTTTGAAGTAGTTAGGCCTGTTCTAAGACTACACGGAAAGATTTTTGAAGCAAGGGTCCTGAACCTTTGATCAGGTTCAAGCATTTATCTTGACTAGCTTTGCTCCGCCATAATAATTATTGGTAGCACCTAGCAATGCAGAACATTTGTGCATGTTCTTTGCACATATAATGTGATTTTTATCACAAACATGGATATGCATGTTTTGCAAAAGTTTCAGAAGTATTTCAGATTTGTGAACACAGTTGTAGTTTTAGCTTATTCATCTAAACAGTCCATCTTGTTTCAGCTTTCCCTGCGAGCCTATGAATTGACTCATTAAAGTACCCAAGCTTTTTTAAGGCTCCTAAACCCTGAAAAAGATTATCTATTTAATTAATAGGCTTTTTCTCCTAACCACTGTCAGGTGTATAAAATTTACTATAGCATGTAGTGTGATCCTGGGTTGCTGACCTAAGTAAGAAAACATTGCCCTGAGCATTCTCCCACTGGAAAGAAAGAAACCAAACATGAATAAATATCTGTGTATATTCTCATTAATCCAGGTCATTATTAATTTAGCAAAAATTGCAAAAAAACTTTTGCAAAATTTCTTTAAAAAGGCAACTGGACTTTTATTACAAGATGTTACTGGTTTTTACTTTTATTTTATTGGACTTTTATTACAAGATGTTATTCCTTCCTTTCTTACATGGGATTGAGAAAGCCTTCTGGATAGAAGGCGAAACATTTTCTAATAACATCTTGTAATAAAAGTTCAGTTGACTTTTTAAAGAAAGTTTGCAGAGTTTTTTGCAATGTTTGCTGTAAACATGGAATCTAACTTTCTTCTCAGTTTCTAAATATGCACTCAGTTTCTAAATATCCAGACACTGCTGTCTGGATTTCATGTGTGAGTGAGATGATTGTAGGGATGAAATATTGACTTTTAATTTATGATACTAATTAAAAATTACAGAAGATCTGCTTCTTACACTTGATATAGCAAAATTCCCATGTAATTTTTCAGACTCTGAGTGACAAGAAGTCAAAGCAAATTAAACAGAGATAACTTGAAATAAATTTACAAGAACATTTGATAGAAATGCCTTTGGTGATATAATAAATTTTAAAGTGGCGTGTTGGGACAAGAAAAATAACTGGAAAAAAAAAAGAAATTACAGTAAAAAGCTCCCCAGTGCAGATCTATTGTGAAGCTAAATAAAATGAAATTTTAAAGAATGAACTGACAATAGATGGAATAGTGTAATGTTTCAAATTTAATAGAAAAGATGGAAGGCACCTTTTTGGTGAAGAAGAATATAGACTTTTCCTTATTGGGATTCCATTATGGCTCAAAACTGTTTACATTAATTTCTTCTTAAAGACCAATCAGAAAACGATTGTAAGTTCTCATTTTAGTGGTACTAAATAGATCTAAATAATGGATTAGACATAGGACTACCTGGATAAAACCAGCAGTATCTGCAAGAGATGCAGCACACTCCAATTTATATCCGTGGAAAAATATTTGTGTTGACAAATATTCCTCTATCTAATTGCATTTGTGAGAGCAGTATAATTAGAATCAGGAGCAAAACCTCAGGATTTACAGTTGGTGGGATGGTGGGATAGCAAATGAGCACGCAAAATGCAAGAACACAGGCCAGGCATGAGTCCCTCATCTATTATGGCTCTTCAGAGCCTATTGAGTGGGTATTTCTTGCCACAGAATTCTTTCTATTCTCATAAAAATGGTGCATGTTGATATTATTACTGGTTTAATCTAGTAGTTAAGGCACCAGGTTGGAAATGTGGAGACTGTGAGTTCTAGTCCCTTAGCCATAAAAGTTCTAGTCCACCTTAGCCATAAAAGCCAGCTGGGTAACTTTAGTTCAGTAATTTTGTCTCATCCCACAATGTCAGGCTCAGGTGACAAGCCAGTTGGGCAATTTCTATCATAACCAATGGATCAACACTTGGTTTATCCAAAAACAAACAAAAAACCCAAAAAATGTCCTTTCAGAATTGAAACTCATAATATTTACTTTCCTGAACTTTCATTGAGAGTCAAAAATGATAGGAAGAAAAACATAAATAGCTATTTTCCCCCCACCAACAGGACACTACTACATCAGTTCGGATAGGCCTTATGATGGAAGAAATGATCTTCAATCTTGCAGATACGCATCTGTTCTTTAATGACCTGGAGGTAGGTATTGATTTTGATTCATTTTATTTCTTCTGTCATCTGACTGGGAATTATGAAAACTGGAGGGTACCAGATTGGAGGTGATGGTTCTGATCATTTGCTTCTTTTCCCCTACTTCCTTTTAACAAGCAAAAAAGCTTTTTCTGAACAAAGTTCAACCTAATCAAAGCCTGAGGCTCCTCCATCAAGGAGAAGCTTGCAGATGATTCCTGATTCATGTCCCATGCATTAAAGTGAGGAAAAGAAAACTAAAGCAGATAAAAAATGGAAAATCACTAAGCTAGTTAAAAATTATCAAATGAATTTAGGTATCACAACTTAGTAAGAACTGAGGTGAATGTGGTTTCTTATTTAGACATCTTGTTTGCTTTTTTGTTTCATTTAGCTGTAATATTGACAGGTTTGCTGCTTCAAATCTGTGCACTTGATTCTAAATAAGAAAGACCATCAAAACCATCTGAAGAATAGCTTATCTGTGGAGTCCTTAGTGTGTTGAATTAATTGTAAAATTGGAAAAACTTGTAAAACAACTTTCTTGAAAAAGGCAACTGGACTTTTATTTTTTTTGGTGTAACTAATATGAAGACTCCCTTCAAGGCAGCTATCAATTCAAGTTGTAATGGTGAAAGATGGTAGGAATTTATATCTTTTCTACATAGCAGACTACAAGACAATAAACAGGCTTAAGACAGTAAAGATTTTAAAAAATTATTTAGGACCTGTGATAGGCAGATGGATTTTAAAAATCTATCCAATTACTGTATATGGCTGCATATCCCAACAAGTGACTCTGGATGGCTAACAGAATTAAAATAAAGTAAAAACAATTACAGGCATTAAAATACAAAACAGCTGAGAACCATCAGTTGGCAAATCACTAATACAGCAGAAGTGGGTCCTTGCATTCTTACTCCAAGCCTGGACATAGAACCAGGTCTTTAGGGTCTTACAAAAGACCAGCAGGATTGGAGCCACCATGATCTCCAAAAAGAAAATGTTCCATAAGATGGGTGCTACAGTAGAAAAGGCACATCTTCTAGACACTGTCATGTAGGAATTCACAAGTAATAACCACTATTCAAAAATAAAATGATAATTAATGCATCTCTCACAACAGAGAAGAGAGAAAGAGAGATTAATGACCCCTCAGCAGGTAGGCAACCCCCTGTAGAGCAAGTTAAACTAGTCCAAATGCAAGATGTCAAAGTCACACATTGGTAATACATGCTATATACAATAGGCACACCAGTTGAACAACATTAAATTTTAACATCATTTGCCAAGATGAGGAAATTGTGGTGAATCAGTTTTTTACATCACCATGACTCCCCAGACTGATGAAGCTGCCTGGATTGGTGACTTCTCAAGCAACAAGAAATAAGCCCATGATTTAAGCCTCCAATATTTCCTGGATGAAGGAGAATTTTAACAGCACACCAACTGAAGTTGAGCAAAGGCTTGCATATGTTCCTATATTAAGAGTTAAAAATCAAGGAGACTTTCCAAGGTGGAGATCTGCTTCCTGAAGAGAAGTGTACTCTCATCCAGAGTTAGTAATGAAATTATTCTGAATTCAGATTGTTTTGGATTAATAACCACACTATCTTGCTGGGATTAATTTAAGCCTCATACTTCCCATGCAATCCCTCACATCAAATGATCTGCTTAGCCAGAGGTGGAGATAAAAGGCTGATATGATCAGCATATGTAATTTTAAACATATTCTCTCTCTCTTATTTTTTACCATCCTGGAATCCACAGATCTCAAAATAGTTTTAAACTATTTTAGACGATAAAGCGTTTTACTAAGTTAAATAATAAGATTTAGTATTTTGAGCACAAAAATTAACATGGAACTACGTATTCAAAATCTAGGCATTTTGTATAATGACACGTGTTTTGCAAATTGAATTCCCTGACGAAGGTGAACGTGTTATATACAAGCACAAAATAAAGTTACAGAGCTAAAATTATACTCGGTTTATCCAATTGGATGGAGCAGTTGTGTTGTAGTTGAAATATCCTTGGATAACATAGCATTCCTCAAGAGGCTAGAAAGAAAATAACTTTCTATCATCAGTTTTATTTGATAAGTATTTAAATTGCACTTTTTATTATTAGATTTTTCTTATTATTAGTAGTTTCTACCTATTAATAATATAAGTCAAAATTCTGAGCATTTTGAAGACAAAATACATGCAGAGGTCCTGATCTGTGATTTTTAATAGTATCCATTGCAATGGAATTGGGATATTTCATGATGGAAATTAATATTCAAATTCTCTCAAAAGAACACTATAACATTAAATATGTTGTTTGGGAATTCACTACTTTTAAAAATTATAAACAGAAACTCTGATATCCCTGAATCAGGATTATGTTAAATGCAAAAGAGACTACGAGCATCCTAGGAACAATGATCCTAGTGAAAATCTCATGAGCAATCACACACATATTATACAGAAATCATGGGAAGGAACAGATATCCCATTGGTCCTGATGGAAGAATCACTGCACTGCCCCTTCCACCCCAAAAAACAAAGTCTAGGAAAACAGAAGACAGATTTTTCATTCTATGGTATAGAACAGAGTTTCTCAATCTTGGCAGCTTTAAGATGCATGGACTTCAACGCCCAGAATTCTTCAGTCAGCATTTGACTGAAGACTTCTGGGAGTAGAAATCCATGCATCTTAAGGCTGCCAAGATTGGAAACAGAGTATTTCATCTCCTCCCTTTGAATTACAGTTCCATTCTTAACTGTGCCCCCCTAGGTGACTGCTATTGGTACTTAATTAAAAATGTGTTGTTCAATTTGGTCTTGACTTCCTTGCTAATCAGAGATTTAACCCAAAGATAATTTGCTCATGGCTTATGGTTTTGGCCAATAAAAAATCAGGAGGAAAAAAATGAGACAAATACATTTCTTCTGATCAATGAGGATCTGCCTTTCTTAATGGCAAATATCAAAAGAGTAAAAAGGGTAAAATATATTTTAATGTTTTTCCACTTAAAACTCAACAAATTGTTTAACAGGAAGTGCTTATTATTTAAAATATATGTTTAAAAGTTATATCAGAATTTGATCTCATTTTTTTTCTTCTCTGTATCAAAAGAATGTAGTTGTTCAGTCACTCAGTTGTGTCTGACTCTTTGCAATCCCATGGACCACAGCACACCAGGCCTCCCTGTCCTGCACTGCTTCCCAGAGTCTACCCAAACCCATGCACATTGTGTCTACAATGCTATCTAACCATCTCATCCTCTGCTATCCCCTTCTCCTTTTGCTTTCAATCTTTCCCAGCATCATGGTCTTTTACATGAGTCCTCTCTTCGCATTAGGTGGCCAAAGTATTTGAGCTTCAGTTTCAGAATCCATCCT
>JANHZU010005939.1:175332-187308 GCA_032468055.1 Acrochordus granulatus | reverse complement strand
TCTACAGTGATCATGGAGCCTAAGAAGGTAAAATCTTCCACTGCTTCCATTTCTTCCCCTTCTATTTGCCAGAAGTGATGGGACTGGTTGCCATGATCTTAGTTTTTTTAATGCTGAGTTTCCAGCCAGTGTTTGCACTCTCCTCTTTCATTAGTTTCTCTTCACTTTCTGCCATTAGAGTCGTATCATCTGCATATCTGAGGTTGCTGATATTTCTCCTGGCAATCTTAATTCTGGCTTCTGATTCCAGCCTGGCATTTCACATGATGTACTCTGCATAAAAGTCAAATAAGAAATGTGACAATATACAGCCTTGCTTTACTCCTTTCCCAATTTTGAACCAATCCATTGTTCCATGTCCTGTTCTGACTGTTGCTTCTTGACCAGCATACAGGTTTCTCAAGAAACAAGTAAGGTGGCCTGGTTCTCCCATCTCTTTACAAATTTTCCAGTTTGTTGTGATTCAAGCAATCAAAAGCTTTAGCATAGTCAATGAAGCAGAAGTAGATGTTTTTCTGAAACTTTCTTGCTTTCTCTATGATCCAATATCATGTTGGTAATTTGACTTCTAGTACCTCTAGAAATGTTGGTAATTTGACTTCTAGTACCTCTACCTCTTCAAAACCCAGCTTGTACATCTGGTAGTTCTTGGTTCACATATTGCTGAAGCCTAGCGTGTAGTATTTTGAGCATAATCTTGCTAGTGTGTAAAATGAGCATAACTGTACAGTACATTCTCTGGCATTGGCTTCTTTGGGAGTGGAACATAAACTGACCATTTCCAAACCTGTGGCCACTGTTGAGTTTTCCAAATTTGCAGGCATACTGAGAGTAGCACACATAATCTTTTAGGATTTTAAATAGTTCAGCTAGAATACTGTCACTTTGCTTGGTGTTGTTAGTAATGTTTCCTAAAGCTCATTTGACTTCACACTCCAGAATGTGTTTGTTATAACCAGTGTATTCTCTTGACAAAATTCTGTTAGCCTTTGCCCTGCTTCATTTTGTATTCCAAGGCCAAATGTTATTCCAGTTGTCTCCCGACTTTCTACTTCAGCATTCTAATTCCGTATGATGAAAAGGGCACCTTTTTTGGTGTGAGTTCTAGAAGGTGTTATAGGCCTTCATAGAACTGGGCAACTTCAGCCTCTTCAGCATCAGTGGTTGGGGCACAGACTTGGATTACTGTGATAGTGAATGGTTTGGTTCGGATTCAAACCAAGATTATTCTGTCATTTTGGAGATTGTATCCTAGTCCTGCTTTTCTCACTCTTTTTTTGACTCTGATAGCTACTCCATTTTGAATTAAATTTGCCCATTCCCATTCATTTTAGTTCACTTATTTCCAAGATGTCAATGTTCAATCTTACCATATCATGTTTGACCACATCCACCTTACTTGGAATATAAAATTCATAGATTTTATATTTTATATTCCAGATTCCTATGCAATATTGTTCTTGATAGCACTGGACTTTCCTTTCACCTTCAGATACATCCACTGTTGAGCATCCTTTCAGCTTTGGCCCAGCCACTTCACTGGAGTGAAGCTACTTGTGATTGCCCTCCACTTTTTCCCAAGAGGATATGGGACATCTTCCAACCTGAGGGGTTCATCTTCTGGCATCAAATCTTTTAGATTTTTGTTACTATCAATGGGGTTTTCTTGGCAATGATACTGAAGTGGGTTGCCATTTCCTTCTCCAGTGGAGTCCTATAGCTCATTTTTCATCAGATGTCCAGGAACTCCAATGTCTAGCATGGTCCTTGTTGATCTGGGCAATGACTGAGCCAATGTGGGTTTCTGTAAATTACATCTCACCATATTTTTTATGAGAAGGAGACACTCACACTTTATAGTGAAAATAATATAAAGTTCCAAAACAAGCAATAAGTCTCATTTTTCATCACTTTCATCTTATTTCTAATGTTGCCTTCCCCCATTGGCACCTAATTGTTGTATTAATACTGAAGTTCCCCAAATTCCCAGCAAGGAAAGAAGTCAGTTCCAATTCATGTATTTGGCAGTATTACAGGTAGAAATGCTGTGTGACAGTTATGGAAGCTAATGCCCTATTTCTGATTACAATGGATTTTAATATCTCTCAGAATTCAATTTGTATGGGATTAGGATAAAGCATGGGAAGAAATACATTGACTAAAATTGCAAGAGAATAGAGCATTTGATCAGAGTATTAGAGGACATGCTTGATGCTTTTTTGAGGATCATTTTTCTGAACAAAAGTATCAGCTTGTTTTTGCTTCTTTAGAACAAATATATATTTACTTCCTGGGAAATTTTGATCAGAAGAAATTGTGAGTTTGTTAGATTAGTAGACCTGGTATTTGCACTATAACCTGAAAACAAAATAGTGCATTAGACACTCTGAAGGTCTCATCAGGCCTAAAGCAAGAAAGATTCTTGAAAGAAGAGGAACAGTAAGCATGAAATATGCTACACCACCATCAAGTGGTCTAGAAGAGGATGAGCAACTGATTTTATCCCACAAGCACATTTATGTATTAGTATGTACAAAAGAATTGTGAGATTGTTTGAGGCATCAGATTAGGTTTTCCATCCAGCTCAGATGTAACATAATCTTTTGTTGCTTCAGTTGCTAAGGAAGTTCTATCAGGTGTAATATAAACTTGGTTTTGTATTTTTTTAAATCCCAATTGACATATTGAACATCCCTGTTTGTCTGGTTATATTAGTTAAAAGCAGTTTGACTTATTGGAATAAACTATTTTATTTAAAAACAATTCTTTAAATAAGGGCTGTTCAATTTACCAATTAACTCATATGTGTCCCCCCATTATTCTAGGATTCTGCAGAATAAAGTTTTGATGATACAATTTTTGTTCTTTGACCTTTTTTCCTCCCTCAAAATTAATCCTTTGGGATTGAAGCAGTCTAGAAATAATAGACATTATTATACATTAATTACTATACATTAGAAATAATGTTAAATAAATAAAATCAATAACATTAATTAGAGGTCTCTTTCTGATTATATTATGGAGTGTATCTGTATATCTGCACATGTGGGTAATGATTTATGAGGTCCAATAAATTATTTGACCAGCAAATAAAAACTGTATAATGGAAAACATTCTGTGATGCTTGTTAATTATATCCCCAGTTTTATGGTTTTCATTTTTCAGAATGTTGATTTGGAGCCTATATATCATTTATTCGAATTTGGTTAACCTATGATTCTCTTTATTAAGAACAGAATATAAATTCTATTTATTAATCAACGAAAATTAGATTTCATTGATGATATGCTCTCTCTTGTGTCATGTTCACCAACTCACATTTGATTACTTAAGTGAAGTGATCTAATATTAAGGAACAATAACATATGCTTTTGGAGACCACAAGTCATGCCCGTGTTTATTTTAACTGCCCACAAGGCTTGCGTGAGATCTACTAATCAAAGAACCCCATGAGATCTTAGCATATCAGTGAAAGCCAACAGATATGGAGCCTGATTTAGAAATAACCTCATTACCAATCTATATTTAAGTAAACCTTGAGCTTTGCATTCAATCACCCAGATGTTCACTTCTTCCTGCCTTCCTCAACAAAGTCTCAAAAGAAAAATCTGCTAGAATGAAAAATTAGTCTGGTAACATAGTAATGGAGTGAAACTATGATCTACATTCTTGCCTTGTCCAGTTTTGCTGTGTTTTGTCCAGTAACATGATAGTATCAGTCAGCAGTGGACTATGAGGTAGTGTCTCACCAAGTGTCATAGTACTTTATTAAGTCAGAAATGTGATCGCTACTGTTGTCATACTTTAGCACAGAGAATGGCTCATTCATAAATGAAAAAAGCAGATCCTCCTCAAATACCTTTCTCCTGACATAGCTGTGCTGTGCAGTACAACTGAAGTTGAGTGGGCTGCGACAATATTGTTCCAGTATGGCTTTCATAATTCACATGCATGCTTGTGAATGGTTTTATCATTTTGGAAAAGCCCGGGAGCATGCTTATAGTAATGTGCTTTTAATTCCATTTTCTCAGGCCATGTTTGTAGAGTCAGCTTTCACTTAAAATGCAGCCTGAAAGTTATTGAGGAAGGAAGGAACTGTAGATATAACAATTAGTATAGAATTGCCATGTCAGATTTGCCCACAGCAAAAAAGCTTTTATCTTTTAAAGTACATAGCAGTGCTAAAACATAGCAGTGCTAAAATGAATTCTGAGTTTTTAACACAGACAGTTTTTCAAGTTTCAAAAAGTTTCTAAGAAACCCGAAGAAGGTGCACCTGTGAAAGTACATGGTTTTTCTGAAGTAGAAATCATATTGGTGCATATATACACATATAGTACAGGTGAATGCTGAATTTGAAATGTTGCTTGTAATCTGATTACTGTAATTGAACAGAAATTGTTGCAGAATCTTCTCTCAGTGTAGTTTCTGTTACATAAAAACAGCCCATTGTTGTTTTTCGTAATGCAGTACTTGTTTCCTGACTGTTTCTGAAATGATTTTCAGGACTGTGACCAGATACACATAGATGATGTATCATCAGATGACAACGGTCAAGATTTAAGGTAAGACATCTCAGTCTTGAAGAATTCAGGATAACTGGACTCCATAATATATACTGCTGTCAGGAAAACAAGCCATGGCATAAATTCATGTCTTTGATGAGAGATGTTTTGCTTTTGAATATTAGAATTTCTGTATTGTGATAGAAAAATTATTCTGTTGTTTTCCAGCAATGCTCAAAAGCAAATTGGTTCAGAAATGAAATGGATTTTTCCCTTATATTTCAATTAATCCTCCTAGTGAACCCTTCCTTAAGCGGGAGTAATGCTAAGAAAAAAATCAATTAATCTTCCAGCTTTTGAAAAGCTAAGCAAGTTAAACTTAATTAGTTCTAGTAGGAAGCCATCAGGAAATATCAGCATTACAAGCTAGACTAAGAAATTTTAAAAAAACAGAAGTCAGTGACAAACCACTTACATATTGTTTCCCAAATAAAATATATGGACATTTCTGTAAAATTAACAGGAGTCAGACTTGACTTGAAGAAAACTTTATTTTATCACATATGAGTAAACTGAATATTTAGTGCAAGTCATATGATGGGAGTATTAAAAAAGAACTGAAGAAGCAGCAGCATTAGGACTACTGTGCAATTAGTCTTCATTTTTCAAAAACTTGCTCAAGAATTGAGCAAGAGTTTTTGAAATCTCTTAAGTCAGTAGGCCTAGCATAAAAGAACTTACTAGTAAATTGTGGTCTTTGTCTTATGTTTCTTTTTGTCAATTCTCTTTATCAGCTTAACTTTTTTTCAGCTTGTTGAGGTTTTGATTCACTACACCAGCAGTGAATCAATAGCTACATCACTGGCAAAGATAGAACAGCTAGGAGAGAGATGGGGAGGGAGGAACAACATGATTTTTTTTTCTTCTCTGTCCTTAATTTGGCCAGAGACCTGCAACATGTCTTAATTTCTCTTCATTTGTCTTTGCTGGTTTCTCAATCCTAATGGGAAATTGGGTTATAATTTCATTTCTTCCCCTTCTCTTCCTTCCTTTGCCACAGCACATATAATTTCTCAGCAGATGGTTTTCACAGTCCAAACACTGGAGCAAATCTTTGTCTGGGCTCAGGAGTTCACGGGGGAGTTGATTGGATGAGGAAATTAGCATTCCGCTACCGGCGGGTGAAAGAGCTATACAACACCTACAAAAACAATGTTGGCGGTAAGTGTCTCCTCAACCCATCAGAGAAGTCAGTTTTTTATCTCCCTAAGAATCTGCTTTTCTGTTCCGTAAAGTAAATCAGAGAACACTTTGTAATTTAAAGAGATAAAAACATCAAAGGAGAGAAAATGTTTCATTAATTTCTACGTTTCCTGTTAAATGAACAGTGGTTCATCCAACAGAATCACTGGATTTTTTATCAGCTTGCTGTGTTGGACTAATTAGAACAAAAGATTCAGGACTCTATTCTACCTTTTGTTATATGTTGAAAATTGAAAGATACTGTGCCTTGAGAAATATTACAAGATTTTGTAATATTTCACACTGCATTGGCTAGATTAACACAATACTTTGCACCATAGTTTGCTTAATCATAGTATATTGACTGAATTATGATTGGCCTTGCTCACATATTAAGCCACAAACTGTTCAGTGAACTTATCCATTAGACTCTATAATGGGTAAGTTCATTGACAGGGTTAATCACAACTTGTGAACCAGTTCCTCACATTCCCATTAAAAAAACAGATAAAGCTCTCTGCTTAAGACCTTGAGAATCTTTTTATTTGAATTTATATTTTTATCAAAAAATATAAACTGGTACAGTCTTAAAAGATTCTAGGTAGTGCACAAAGAACAACAGCAGTGATCCATTTAAAATAATATCAAAATTAAATTGTTAAATATTACATTAACAATTACATTGTCTCTTTTTTATTATCCACCAGTATATTAAATTAAAAATTATATTAATAATTTCATATCAACACTTCTGGTGACAATGATTCCCACCCATTAGACTCAAGGTAAATGCAATCTTGGGCTACATTAACAGTACCATAGAATACATATAATGGGAAGTAATTTCCATTCTGTTCTGCTTTGGGCAGATCTCACTTGCAATACTGTGTCTATTTCTGACACCACGGTTCAAAAAGGGCAGTGACAAAGTGGGGCAATTCCAGAGGAGGGTAAAGGATCTGGAAACGAAGTTCTGTGAGATGGATGAATAATCTAGATATATCTACAGAAAAGATAACTGAGATGAAATATGATAGCAATCACCAAATAACTGAGGACTTGTTACATAGAAAAGGGAAGGGACTTATTCTCTGTTGTGCCAGAGAGCAGACCAATGGGTTAAACCAACTAAAAAAATAAATTCAGGCTAAACATGAGGAAGACTCTCCTGACTATACAAGGTATCATCCAACAAAACAGACCTGTCACATGATGAGTTCTCCTTTGCTGGTCCTCTTTTAAAGATGGTTAGTGGATCCTGCATTCAGCTAGAGGTTGACTAGATTATCTTTAATGTCACTTCCAATTGCATGATCATTATCAAGCATGAGTATACAGATATTGATATAATCCTTGCTTCCTCTCTTCATCAGTGACAGTGTGGGACTTTAGCAAATCAGCCCCAGTGAGGATGCTGCAGACAGTAATATTCTTCCTGTAATCAATTCTATTTCAGTTACCATATTACTCTTTAGATAATTTTTGTTTTAACCTATTTGTTTTTAAATAGACTGGGCTCTTTCCTTTTGAGCTCAAGTTTCCCGATTCATTCCAGTCTGTAATTCCATGGCAGACATTGCAAAAGACATGTACAAGTGATTCCATGTCTTCCCATGGAACTAACTACATATGTTACTTCCTCTGTAGGTTTAATAGGAGCTCCTAAGAGGGAAACGTGGCTGCAGTTAAGAGCAGAACTGGAAGCGCTCACTGATCTCTGGCTAACGCATGCTTTGAAAGCGCTGGATTTGATACATTCCCGGTAAGAATGGCTTAACAAGTTGATCCCAGGTTGAAAAAGGTTTACTTCCCTCTTATGTTCTCCAGAGGTACATTAATTTCAAGGACATCTTCATTCAAATGTATGAACATGAGTGGAGGAACTAGTTCTAAAGATTCCATTTCTGGCTCACAGATTCACTTTTTGTGAAAAGCAGAAATGGAAATAGAAGAAACTGACTACCCCGACAGGAACACAATGTCAATTTACACCATTTATGTCTCCAATGTGTAATTAATTGTGACATATTTCACTCTCAGACTTCTTTTAGTTCTAACAAACTACACAGAGAGAAAAACATGGAAAAATGTAATATCAGTGTTAATGTTGGCAAACCTTACATAGTGTTTCCAGTTCAATGTAAGACAGAAAAACAAAAATCTTTGCTCTAGAAAGAAAAAGGCCTACCGTAACTTATTTTTTGATGCTGTTTTCTGTCCTGTAGGCCTAACTGTGTAAATGTTTTGGTGACTACAACCCAGCTTATCCCAGCACTTGCAAAAGTTCTCTTGTATGGACTAGGTGTTGTCTTCCCCATTGAAAATATTTATAGTGCAACAAAAATAGGTAAGAACAGTCTACAGGTTTGTAACTATTTGTTAGTATTCACCATTGGATTGTCAATAGTAATTTGATTTTAAAATTAAAAAAATTGGATTCTCTTTTGCATGATACAATATATAATATATTATTTTACTCAAGTACTATATCTATTTCTGGTACTACAGGTTTATTTATTATTATTTATTTATTGAATTTATATAGTTTCTCAGCTCATACAGAGTGACTGCAGGCAGTGTACAACATTGAAAATCCACAGTTCAAAGAAAGGCAATGAGAATGATCAGGGGTCTGAAAAACTATAAGAGACTTGGATATGTTTAGAGTACAGTTGATTGTTCGGACATTTAGTTTAATTTATTCAATTTAGGCACTATCCAACTCCAAGTTGACTCTGGATACTATACAATAAAACCAAATAACAGAGTTCAAGTAAACATTTGTTGATAATTCTTTTATATGGATTCTTGAACTGAGTATGAACTCGGTGTTAGCGATAGTCCCTTCCACCCAGAAGATGTTGGAAACTATTGTTTTAGTTACCACTCCCCAATGCAGTTGCAGATTTTCAAGATTATTACAGAACACCTCATTTAGATGCCTCAAGTAGGGCATATGATTGTGGGACTCAGAGTAGTCATTTCTGCTGTCCCTTGTAGAGACTCCATTATTTGGTCAGTCTTAAAACAGTATGAAATACTGCAAAAAAGCAGCAGCTTATATGTATGATAGCTACATCAGCAGAAATAAATAATGTGTTATGTCTAATTGTTCTTATTCTGGATGCAAAAAGAGGAACAGTAAGTAATACACAGTATAAAAGTTTGAATTTACCAGGTTAGTTGGTTAGCAAATAATTAGATTGTAAGTTGCTCCAATTAATGATTAAAAATATCAACAGGACTGAAAGTTTTATTTTAATCTTCTCTCACAAGCAATATTTTCTATCTAAGAATGCCTCTTCTTCCTCTCTCTTCCATTTGTATTTTATCATGGAAAGATACAGGATCTATCTCTTGTTGCAATGAAAATAAATAGATGGATGTGCCATCCCTAAAAATAATTTCTATTCATAGAATATTCTCATTAATCCAGGTCATGATAAGTCGTAAAAATTGGAAAAAAAATTATGAAGTTTTTTTAAAAAGGCAACTGGACTTTAATTTTTCATTTTTAGATGGATTGAAAAAGCCTTTGGATAGAGGGTGAAACATCTCCAATAACATCTTGTAATTAAAGTCCAGTTGACTTTTTAAGACACTGCTAAGTTTTTGCAATTTTTACTACTTATGGAGAGAACAAACAGCTTAGATATTTGTCAGAATAGAACGGCTGGGTATGCATCAAATGAATGAAGGCATAAATAAAATAAATAACTAATACAATAAAAGAAATAAAATCAGGGCTTATCTTTATCTCTCAGTTCAGTTGCAAGGATATTTGTATAATGCTTGTCCTTCCTTACACAGGGAAAGAAAGCTGTTTTGAAAGGATAATGCAAAGGTTCGGGCGGAAAGCTGTGTACATTGTAATAGGAGATGGTGTTGAAGAGGAACAGGGGGCCAAAAAGGTATAGCATTCCTGTTTAGAATTCCAGTTAAATTAAAAAGAGAACAACTTATCTGAAATAAGACAAAAAACCTTCACTTTCTAAGGTATTTGCTAATCAGTTTTCCTGCTGTATATCATGCTTTCATTTCCCTGAGCAGTAATTGAAGCCTTTCCAACAATTTCTACTTGTTACCAATACAACTTTTGATTAACAGCACCATTGTTTCATACATAATAAGGACCAAGATCTGTATCATAACCTGTCTTTGCTCATTTCTACTGCATGATTACACTTCTAAAAATAAGTGGGAAATAAGACTAAATACAGCACAATGAAATAGAAGCTAGCAGAGTTATTTCATAAGAATAAGTTTTCTCTACTTTTTCTCAATTTATTTTTTCTTTTAACTGATCTGTGGTAATTGAAAAATAACACAAATGGAGGCTGGATTCCTGATATGCTACACAACAAAACTGTAAATATATTGATACAATTGTAATTGGCTACAATTCCCATAAAAGTAGAACATGCTGAAAGATGGAAGGTCAGGATATTAGCTGAGGTTCTAATTGGATAACATGATGGAGATCCAAGATCCGATCTTCCAGTTTTTTAAATCCTAGAAAATAACTTTCATGAAGCAAATAACGCAGAAGGGAGATTTGGATCATCACTAAAGTACTGGGTGGAAAATGAGAATAAAATTGATGCTCTTGGATTTTAGTTCACTTCTAGTAGAAGTAAATAAAAAGAAGGGAATTACAGAGAAAAGAGAAGAAGAATAACCGTTTCTGTTCCTCCCCCAATTTCTGGCTCTCTTCCTATTGTTGTGAGATCCCTGACAGCTCAAAAGGAAAAACCATGTCTTTGGTGGTCTCTCTAGCCTTTTGAAACTCTGCACAAACCTCTTGGGACCCCTTTCTCCCATTGCTGTTTCCCTAAACCAGATTTCACTTTTCTCATGAATTCATCAGTTTTCTTTCTTTGACCACAACGATATTTTACAAGCTGAGAATTTTTCAAGCAAATGTGGTGGTTCGCCAAGAGTTAAAGAAGGTCCACAATGGATAGGCAGAAAGTGAAGAGTTGAGAAGAGTGAGGCCCCAGACAGGGCTTCTGTGGACTTTCAAAAGAAAGGGGATCAGAGCATATGATTGCATCAAAGGCCAGTAGGCCTTCACCAAAATGCTAAGCAATATCTTTCGCAAGTCTGTTCCAAGAGGCCCCTTTGTTGGTGTCGCCTGCTTTAAGCTTCTCTCCCATTAGCAGGCAAGCATTCTTTGCAGGAGCTGTCAAGGCTTTTGATTGATAGTGATCATTAGCACGGATGACTACACACCTGAGCTTTATAAACCCATGGGAAGGGGGGCACCTTTCACTGCCTCCCCAGCAGCGTTGATGGTATCTCGGCCTGAGTGGGTCATTTCTCTTCACTTGTCGCCCACATGATAAATTGATAGCAATTGAGTAGCAGGTGTGGCTTAACTGCCAACATCTCCTCTCTTTAGAGAAATTAAAACAGATATTTTAAATGGAAGCAAAGGCACATGGATCCACAGATGAGGGACGGATGAGACTGGCACTTTCTCCTTTAAGCACAAGCTGTTTTCTATGAAATTATTTTGTGTTATTGCCCATCAGTTTCATCTAATAGATTATATGAAATTACTTCATTTCATCCTCTCACCACCACCTGCATCAGAAATCTTCATACCTGAACAGAGATTTTATTTTCTGTATTCTAAGTCAAACTTTCTGTCTCACTACTTATTTTCTCATTTTAATGAATTAATGCATTATTATGCAATAGTGGTTCTGGTCAAAAAACAAGTACACAGTAGTGATAAATTGACCTCAAAATCCTGTAGTTCAATCATGAGTAGGTTGGATTTAGACTTGTTTTAATGGTGTATCCTTTGCTGAATTTGACACAGACTGAATTGTCTGAGGCAGTATATTTCTTCATCTTTTAAAATGTGGATAATATTAATCTGCATCAAGTGTCACTCTGATAATAAAGACCCAGAAGTCATCTCAACTGCAGTACAATTGGAGATGGTAGACCAATCTATTTCAACTTGTTGCTGACCACAGTTTTGAGGATGTTACTACAAAATTCAGCTGTGAATCCTGGGTGTTGTAAAGACATGAAGTTAGGGCAGGCCGGTGTTTATCCCTATGCAATAAGCATATAATAGCACAAGACTGTTGTATATTTAGTAAGATCTACAGCACTGAAAGAGGTGAAACAACACAACGCACACTATTTAGGAAAACTGAAAGTTCAAAACAAAGCTCGACAAGTTGATTGCAGATATTCTGTATTTTAAAAATAA